>VIAB01000257.1:10408-22952 GCA_009801035.1 Oophaga pumilio
CATGTGTGTTTAAATATTTTGGTCATAGATTATGTTTTCTATCATTATTCCAGATGAGGCCTGACCATGGAGGAGTAGAGGAAGATAATTACTTCATGTGATCTAAACTATGCTTCTCTTAATACATCCTAGAATTGTGTTTGCCTCTTTTTCTGCTGCATCACACTGTTGACAGTGCAATCTGTGATCTGTTAGTATACCCAAGTCTTTTTCACACGTGCTGTTGCTTAGTTCTATTCCTCCCTTTCTCTAGATGTCAGTTTTTCAGTTCAGAAGAACTATATACTACATTTCTAATTGGAGGTATTTCCTAATATTTTTATTATTACACCTACTACATATTGGGATAGGATCTCGGAGATGGAAATACCCCTTTAAACCCAATAGTTCTATGTTTTCTCCATATTGGCCATAGCCTATGTTGCTAATATACAGGGAGTTACTTGTGTAACTAACATATCTACGTGTTGTACTCTGAGCATGGGGTAAGTAACCTGTTTATGCTGTGCCTGAAATAAGTCTGTTTTTCCTCTACAGTAGCTTACTTTATCCTTCACCAAAGTAGCCCTGCATGCCGGGAGCGCGGGCTAACCCTATAAAAGAACATGCATGCAAATGTAAGTGTCTGTGTATAATTCAGCAATGTGTACGCTGCGTCTACTCTTCGCTACTGCTTCATTAACCATGCATTAGTGTCTGCACCTTAAAGGGGGCTTCCAACATTGTGTCCAAACAGAATAATCATCGAGCAATGACAATGTATGGGGTTTTCCTTATCTCATTAACCCCTTTATTTAAAAAAGAAGCCAACGCAGCAACAATATCACTTTTTCTTTGAACATTTTTCATGCTTGACGTCCTTTTTTGTTTCAGTCCCTCTGCGCGCTGTCACTGAATAAAAACATTAGTTACATCCACTATCTGGAAATGTCCTAACTTTATGTCCAAGGATCAACAATGGTTTTAATCCTCTGAGTATAGACAGCCTGACAGCAAGCAGAGATCCTGAAAAGAGTGACGACATATAACATTTTATCGTTTGTAAAAGTATTAAAACGATAAAAATGATTGGGAAAAGGAATTTGGAGAACTTTTTATTAGAGAATGATGAAGCTTTGTACACACAAGCAGTGTTTCCATCTGGTATGCTAATTCTTAATAGTACTTGATATTAAACCAAGGCATGAAAATAAGGCATGTTTTTGGAAACGCAGGCTATACACCAACTATGACCTTATAATATATTTTTAGCTTTGGATATTTGCTTTTCATAATGGCAGGTGTATGAAACGACACCCACTTGTGTTCTGCTGCTCCATATGGTAATTGAACAATGTGCTTACTGCCTTTCTTCTAGAAAGCACAAAGCTGCAATTCCTCCTAAAACAGAAAAATCCTCAGTAATGGCTGATGCAGCCATATTCTTTTTTACGTATCATAGCACTGATGAGCGTCTTTTACATAGAAGTGAATTGTTTAAAATTTCCCGCCACCCCCATCTGCAGGATTCTCTCTCGTCAGAGAGTTTAAGTGGACCTGTCACTTGCTAAAAAAATTGTGTAAAATACCTTGTAAAAATCCCTGGAATCCCCTGATTCTTCCACTCTTTTCCGTTTTGCGCTATGTCATTCCCTTGCAGAAATATTTACATTTATTTCTTTTGGAGGTAGTATGTGAAATCTCTTCTTGCTTTCCAACAGTGCATTTCTTTGCAGTCTTTTATAGGGGTGTGCACTTTCACCCCTCCCTCCCAGACACTGCTAATCACAGCTCGTCTGCATCTGAGAATGCTAGATCAGCTGCCAGGATGTGATTGGTAGTGTCTGGGAAGAAGGGGTGAAAGCGCACACCCCCAGAGAAGAAACGCCCAGTTGCACAACAAGCAGAGATTTCACCTACTGCTCTCTAGAAGAAACAATTGTGAATATCTCTGCATTGGAGCGACGCAGAGCAAAACGGAAAAAAGCAGCAGAATCGGAGGGAGCTCAGAATTTTTTATAAGGTATTTACCTAAATTTTTTAAAGCAAGTTACAGGTCTTCTTTAAAGGGGTTGTACAGTGAACAAGGTATCGCCTATCCTCAGGTAATACTTGTTTTCTCCAGACTCTCTTTTGAGGGCATGTTCACACATAGCAGATATGTGGGGAAAAAAATTGCAGCATGTTTCAGTAGCTAATGTCTCAAACCTCATCCACAGGCTATATTCACACCACCATATTGTCAGTCTAAGTGCCGTCCGTGGAAAAAACTGACCTCACACTTACAGCAGTCGGACAAATGTTATTCAATTGGACTTTACCAGATGACCATTTTTTCACACGGGCTGAATGTCCTCATGCTTTACTCTCTTGCATATTTCAGATGAGACTCCCCTATACAAGTCTATGGGTGCACACAGAAAAAAATCGGATAAACCCCGTAGCATCTGATTTTTACAGATACATTGCACTTCTTTAACATTGGTATTGTAAATTTTATTCATTGCTGATGTGTAAAAACAACTGAAATATGTATGACAAACAGATGAAAAATCTCAGGGTTTTTTTTCTGATTTTATTTTATGCACTCGTGTGAACTTAGCTTAGCAAACTGCAGAAAAAAAACTAAAATGGAGATGTACCTGCGGAGCAGATTTTAGGTCTTCCCTACATGAATTTATGTTGCTGATTTTCTCTGCACATTTGCAATACACTCAAAATCCATGGCAAATCGTATTTAAGACAGTGGAATTTGGCATGGATTTTGCAGAAAATTCCCTAAGGTTGTAGCTTCTTTCATGCGGGAGAATCGAGTCAATTATGTTAATGACACTCTGATCCGAGTTTAATCAGTGTCAGCTTAGCTTGATCCGATTCTGTCGTCTGGGAGAATCACAGCTCAGTATTAGGTAAGGACGGTGAGCACAATTTTTCCATCTTCTCCATTCTGCGAGTCTGCGGAAATCAGACTGCACTCAGATGCCATCCGAGTGCAGTCCGATGATTTCAGTGCACCCATAGACTTGAATGGTTGTATGCCATATGGATTGCACTGCAAAACGATTTTTTTTCTCATGCTGAATCCACATGAGAAAAAAAAAATTGCAGATCAGCACTGCCCATATAATAACGTTGGTCCGAGTGCTATTCGATAAAACATCGGATAACGCTTGTCCGATGTATACGCTCGTGAGAGTGAGCCCTAAGGGAGTTAAGAACATATTGCTGATTTCTTCCAAAACCAGCAGCAAATCTTTCCATGGATTTTATCTGGTAATTGCATAACTATGAAAAAAAATAAACTTCATTTCACTTTTATATTCTTTACATTCTCATGTAACAAGAGAAAATCCCACCAGATGCAACTCTGATCTTTGAAATTGAGCTGTTGGGAATAAGCAAAGGACCACGGAGTGTGGAGGCATTTCACCAAATCGATTTGAACGATGATCAATTCCTTTCCAAAGATGAGGTACTGTGGATAAAACTAAATATCTCCACTATGACATTTGGTCTGTATATTTTTCTCTTAGGGTAAGTTCACACTAGGCGTTTATTCAGCGTTTTTTTTTTTCTGCAGCAAAACCTGATCTCTTGGCAGGAAAGAAGCTGCAGAAAAAAAGCATGTTTTTTTGCGGCGTTTTTGATGCGTTTTTTTGCGGCGGTTTTGGCATGCTAGATTTGTCTCTTGTACATGCTGATAAAGTTTAGTGTTGAAAAAAAAAGTCCTATTCTATAGAATCAGGTTTTGGCACAAAAAAATGCAGCGAAGCCTGATACCTGCATTTTTGGTGCATTTTTCTGCATTTTTTCACCACCCATTCATGTCAATCGATGAAAAACACTGAAAGAAGAGACATGCTCTATGTCCAGAAAACCATGCGAAGCACAAAATACTGATGACAAGAAAAAACAATGTATGCGCATGAGATTTCTGAAATCTCATACACTTTGCTGGTACTGTAAAACGCAGCTGAAAATTTGCATAAAAAAAGCATTGAAAAAACGCCCAGTGTGAACTTAGCCTAAAGCAAAAAAATGAAATAAATAGAAGGATGTCTAAATGAGACATAATAGAAACCAGTCAGAAAGTGACAGAAAAATGCATTCACTTTGTTTTCTTTGCCTGCAGATAAGTCATTACCTAGCAGAAGAGTTTAAAAAGGATGGAAAAAAGCGGGATCCTTCTGTGCATGGACGGATATTAACAGATATATTCCAGAAAAATGACCATGACAGCGATGGCCTCATATCAGCCCGCGAGTACAATGTCTACAACCACGATGAGCTATAATTTTGCTATTTTACAGAAGAAAAAAAAACGCGCGTTACATTTTCAGCCAGTCATAAAATTGGGTTCACACCATGGTCCTTTAGTATGGTGGAATTAAAGGGCTTGATAGTTGGTAACTTATTGATCGATGGGGGTCCGACTGATGATCTGTACTGATCAGAAAAATGGGGCACTTTTACTGTATCCCGATTAGAATGGAGCAGTGCTGCAATGGCCCTGTTTGACCTCCGGTCCATTTCCTATGGCGTTGCCGAGCACGGCGCTCAGGTTTTTCCGGCAGCCCCATAGAGAATGAATGGTGTGACTGTCGAACATGGGCACTCCAGCTCTACACTATTGGTGATAAAAGTGTTTGATAAATAATCCCCATTCTGCCCATCACTGATCATCCTGTGGACAGGAACTAACTTGTTTTCATCGACAACCCCTTTTAAGGGTTTTTCTAAGTCCCTGACCAAGGTGTCTAAAGTGGTGAAATGGGATCAAATAATATAAAAGCATAAACTCAAACTGGCTGGTTAAAACCCTGATGTGCCGGTGCTTCCAGTCTGGTCCTCCACGCCGGTTACTGCTTCCTGATGTGCTGCAAATTACATGTGACCGCTGAAATCCGCTGATGGATACCACTGTGATGTGAACACGTTTCTAGCATTTGTTTTGCAAACCAATTATTATAATAAAACTAATTGTATGTAAATTATGTCGCCTTATTGTGAATGTTTGCATTAAGATGTGAGGTTACAGATCTGCCAACGTTTAATTTTCTACTATTTGTTTTTAAGAATTCCATTTTTCTGTTTGCAGTTTTATTCAATACAAAGATATACTGTTAAAAAAGAAAGCCTCATTTTTTTCATAATACAAATTCAATACATTTTCTCAGTTTCGAAATCCAATCGACTTCATCAGAAGGGCAAAAGTCTTGTGGTTTTCCTGATGAATTAGTCAGATGAACTGCGAAACGTGAAGCGAGTAACCCACAATACTTATGCTAATTTCTTTTCTGGTCATTCCCATTCATGAAGACGCGAACAGCGCAGAATAACCGCCTCTCCGCAACATTAATTTTACACCACCGTCCACTGCACCATCACTACTACTCCGACGCTGCTCCAGTCTTTGTAGGCGACAGCAGTGGAGTTATGACCATAGGGCATGTGTGTTATGAATGTGCTAGAGATGGTTTCTGAGCAGAGGCTCCCTCTGGTGGTTGCAGACAGTACTGAACCTTTCAGCGAGGAATGGCAATCTGGGATCACGGACTGTTCTGATATAAGGGAGGTTCCCTCCCATGATGGTTGCCGGTGATCAATTGTTCTTGTCTCATTTGTGGTTCCTGGTTCATTTGGAAGCTTGCTGAGTCTTGCCTGCATCTTCTGCTATCAGATAAGATATTTTCTGCTTTTATTTTTGTGCTTGCTTTTTGCATTGTTCCCTGCACTTCTGTGGAGGTCAGCCTGGTCCCCTCCGGGGGCTTGTGCTCCTCTCAGTTTATCTGGAGCCACTGTTGTTTGTTCATTTGCTTTTTCCTGTTTTTTCAGTGGCTGCGGCTTAGTTTTGTTACACCAGAGAACTGATTTAGGTGGTAGAGATCGTGTGATCTCAGGTGTTTTTGCAATCAGAAGAGTTGGTATTTTTTAGGGGTTTTTTTGGATTGCAGTGAGTATCCTTTCCTGTACTTTTCTGTCTAGACAGATTGGGCCCCAGCGTTTGCTCATTCTATTTTCTGTCTGTGTCCGTCCTTCTTCTTGTCTAACCGCCATTACATGTTTGGGGGCTTCCTATTTTCTTTGGGGATCTGCTCCGGGGCAGATAGCTTTCATCTTTCTGCCTTTAGGTGTAGTTATCTCTCAGGCTGTGACGAGGCGTCTAGGATCAACGTAGGAACACTCCACGGCTGCCTCTAGTTGTGTGGTTAGTTCAGGTTACTGCAATCCAATAGGTTCCAGCCTCTCTGGTGTATTGCCGTTTTTGCTTATTCTCCTCAGCTACCAAAACATAACACATGTGACTGCTGTAGCCAGTCAAAGGGCTTAGTGGTTCGGAAGGTCTACCGTGGCATCACTTCTCAGTCCAATGATTCGCTGCAACATTCACATGTGATGTCACCCATGAAGCATTGGTGGTAAAGTAGTGCTGGAGCCGTGGAAGGTAAGAGTTTTGCTGATAGTTTGGGGATCACAAACTGTTATACATTGACTTGGATTCATTGTCCCTGATGACGCCTTTAGGATAATACAGATTTATCATACTTCAGCTTTAGCATGTTATATGCCAAACTTTAAAGGTAGTCTGTTAAAGAAGACTTTTCACTGGAATTTTTAATTTGAGTATCTCCTCCAGTTGGTGCTTCTCCACTGATTTTGACTTAGGAAAAAAAGCTAAACCAGAATCTAAATTTGCAGACACTGTGTTTCGGGGTGTTGCCCCTCCTCAGTGCAAATGCCTTTTGCTTTTTGCAAACTGACTCTGGAACAGTGTTTTTCTTTTTCTTCTGTGCCCCTCAGTTCCAAAGTCATGCCCCCAAGTAGTAATGGAGCCAAATTTTCCTTCAACCAACTAGGCATATACTGCAGAACTTTTCTGTGGGCGTTTAGCTTTTTCTCCTCTGACACTGCTCAATCAAAACACGTGCCCACACAGAAGTACTACCAGTTGGTCAAAGGGAAAATTACGGTAGCATTTTTATGGCCAGGGGGCATAACTTTGGAACAGAGGGGCACAGAAGAAAACGAAAAACTGTTCCACAATTAGTTTGCAAAAGCAAAAAAACATTTGCACTGAGTAGTGGTAAAACCCCGAAACACTGTGTCTGCAAATTGAGATTCTGGTTTGAATTTTATCCTAAATGATATGGCAAGGCTTATTAAAGGGTTATTATTGATTTTTAGGATTGCTACTTCAAAAAGGCAGCACTAAAGCTCAAGTCCTCTTCCTCTCTGAATAGTCAATTTGCACAGGTACTTATAAACATGTCAACCATAAAACCATTATTAAAACTATTTTAATGATACATGGTTGATAAAGCACAGACATTACACTCCAAAAATACATACCGGTACATAACAATATAAAAGTAGATTACGATGGAGTTCATGTGACATACACCAATGAGCAAAAGAAGTATTGCTAAAGACTTAGCAGGGTTCACATAATTTGGATTGTAACAGGCCACATGTATCAATGGAAAAGATGAAAAGTAAATAAAAAAAACTGCACTTTGACTATCCAAATGATCTGGTAAAAGAACACAGAAGATGACTGACTGCGGCTGGAGCCTCCCTGCCGTGCCCTGTCTGCAGAAGGACAAAAAGCATCTAAGCCTCCCCCACTTGACTTAAGGGCAGAGCTTCTTCAGGGCTCCAACCAAAAATGGTACTGATTAGCTGGAGCATAACTCCCCCACTTGACTTAAGGGCAGAGCTTCTTCAGGGCTCCAACCAAAAATGGTACTGATTAGCTGGAGCATAACTCGCCCACTTGACTTAAGGGCAGAGCTTCTTCAGGGCTCCAACCAAAAATGGTACTGATTAACTAGAGAATAACTCCATGTCTTCAGAATTTCTACCAGACTGACTTTCAGGATTATACAGAGGACAACTATATTTTTGTTAAATGTAAACATTAATTTCTAAGTTTATTGTTCCTTTAATCTTGATACATGATCCAAAAATATATGAACCCCACTAATCAAAGCCCTTAGATTTTGTTTGTTTATTATGGTTTTGCCCGATGACTGAAAGTCTCATACACTTTGGATTAATTTTGGCCTGACTGGCCGACTATGTAATGTGTATAGGCGGCTTCCCAAACAGACGATTTTGTGAAGAAGAATCGAACATGTGGAATGACCGTGCCCGACACTCTTGCTCCAGGTGTCTGGCAGTGGCTTTCTTCCCTGTCTCCTTTGTATACACATGCACGCTTGGCCGAGCTTGGCACACATGTGAATCAGGGAGTCGGTGGAGATAGCTGTCGGCCAAACAAGTGCTCGGCTGAACCCTATCTAAGATGTATGGGTCTAAGGTCACATTGACAAACTGGGAACAGATTTGACACTGGAAAAATCAGGTATGTATGTGGGTCAATCCATACCCTATCCTTCATTTCTAATAAATACACTGCAAGTTTTTGTCTTTATCATCTAATCTGAACTAAAAGCACCTGCACGAAAATAAAAGAAAACAACCACATTCAAGAGGCTGTGAGGAGCATGTCAATTTGACCCCTAAATTCTGTCATAACAGACCGTGCCTGAGGGAGTGGGGGTGGTATAGGTGTGAACTATGGCCAAATGATATGTGATAAATAGATGGGACAAAATATAGGGGGAAAAAGGGTCCCCTACCATAGAAATCTGTGCGTAATATCCAAAACAAGACTATTTTACAACATTAAATCATGTCCAGGGCCATTGGTGTGTTATATCCGGGCCCTCGCCGTGCCATCTGCCTCTACTAACATTTGTAAGAGAACGGCTGTAAAGAGCACAGTGATACCAGTGTGATCCTCAAACAGGATGTCACTTATGTCCATGTCTTTTCTTACCTCCTAAATATTCCACCCTCACCTGTGAGTGCTATTATTCAGAATTAGGAACTGAAACAACTCAGGCACAAAATGGAGACTGTGAAGGAACTATATAATCAATAAGGGAAAAGTACGGTGTAACAGCAGTATAGCTACATTTAAAGGGTGAAACTAGATATACCAAACCCAAAGGGGCTTTTGCTAAAGGTGTCACACACGGCACCTCAGCTCTTGGACCCAAAGGAGCTAGCAGATGGATTGTAACTAGGCACAATATTTCCTGTTGACTGTATAGAGAGGAGTGGGGGAGACACGGGATATTTCAAATGCAGGGCGACAACCTAGCCCATCGTCCAGTCACAAACAGCAACTTTTAAATGGGCCAATCTGGGTCATCCTGGAAATATCAGCCTATGGTCTGGACTTTAAAAAGCTGGGTGGCACAAAAGAATGTTGTTCACATGTGGTGATCCAAAATTCATTTTCTCCTTTCCCCAAGGAAACAGAAGGACAATAGGTAGTTGTGTTATTTGTCCCTTTTTATTTTATAACTGTTTTGCGTATTTGTATATCTTTTTCTATCTTTTATTGTAAACACTGTATATTTTTATATTAAAGCTTAAAATCTTTAATAAGTTTGATCCTTGTGTGCTCTAAAGAATCCATAGCAATAAGTTTGATCCTTGTGTGCTCTAAAGAATCCATAGCCTTTCAGAGAGTGTGTGACGTTTTGATTGTCTGACAGTAACCTATTTTGGGGACTCATCGCCCCTTGTGTTTGATTAGTAGTTGCAGCGCGTTAAGAAATCTGGGTGTGCTGAATGTGTCGGGGTGTGATTTTTGCTCACTTTCTAGCTCAGTACAGAGGTTGAGTATTGGATTAAGTGAGAGAAGATAAATTGCAGGCACACCCCACGTGACATGCTGGCGAACCCCACGTCACGTGCTGATAAGTGTATACGCAACAGAGACCATGTAGAGTTACAAAGTGGGGATACCAAGTGCTGAGGGCATAAACGTCACCAACGCTCTGCTGACTCCTAACTGCAGAGTCCAAACCTCCTCTGGTATGAAGATCATCCCAAAACTGTGTCAGGAGCTTCATAACATGAGTTTCCATGGCTGAGCAGCTGCATGCAAGCCTTACATGACCAAGCACAATGCTGAGTGTCAGATGGAGTGGTGTAAAGCTGCCATCATTGGACTCTGGAGCAGTGGAAACATGTTCTGTGGAGTAATGGATCACACTTTTCTATCTGGCCATCTGATGGATGAGTGTGAGTTTGGTGAATTATAGGAGAACATTACCTGCCTGACTGCATTGTGTCAACCATAAAGTTTGGTGGAGGAGGAACAATGCTATAGGGTTATTTTTCAGGGGTCGTGTTAGGCCCCTAGTTCCAGTGAATGCAAATCATAATGGTTCGGCATACCAAGACATTTTGGACAATTGTAGCTTCCAACTTTGTGAGAATACTTTTTAGGAAAGTCCCTTTCTGTCCCAACATCACTGTGTCCCAGAGCACCAAAGCAAGGTAAATAAAGGCATGGTTCAGGGACTTTTGTGTGCAAGAACATTTAACACTTTTAGGCCTGGGTCACACTTGCCGGAGTGTGCCGCTGCATAGAAATACATGCAGCTGCACACTCCGGTCCCGAGTGCCGGCGGCATTGCCGGGTATTGAGGTGCGAGACTCGTGTGAGTTTCTCGCAAGTGTGACTCCGGCCTTAGAAGGAAGATTGTGAGTTCAGCTTCTCGTTCAGCATTAATATCTGACCTCACCAATCCTCTTGCAAAAATTGTGCCCACAGACAAAGTCCAAAATCTGCAAAGCGGGATCGACTCCATATTACTGTCTATGGATTTACAATGTAATGTTATACAGTTCCTGTGGGTGTAATATGTGGGTGTTCCAATATTTGTATCCTCATAGTCTTATGTTTGTTTGTTTTTTTTTTAAAAAAAACCTTATAATAAATTTGATTCCATTGCTTCCCCTCCAGAATAACAGGTACTACCAGGCCAAATTGCACTATGCATATCATTCTTGTACATGGAAAATCCTATGTATGCACATTTAAAAAAAAAAAGTTTCAGTTCATGTGGAGGTTGTCCCTTGAAGATATCCCCTTCGTCAAAAAGAAGGTGGCTGTAGTAGTCATCGATGTAATTCATCCACTAGAAGCTACATGGACAGGAGTTACGGAGGTGTGACAATCCCTTCCCTTTTTGACACTGGAGGAATATTTACATTTTTAAAAAAATAAAAAATGATTTTGTCCACAAAATGGAGATCTGGCTATTTTCTACAGGGACGAATACAATGCACACCACCAGCACTAGGACATACAGTAGAAGGTGAAACCTCAGAAGGCCATGACTGGTGCTGAGAAGCTCAACGCTTGGAGTCTCCCTCTGCCTTGCTGCATTCTGTATTTCGACATCTCCTTCTCTTTTCTGTTATTTCTGGTTTATAGATGCAATTGACACTGTCTGTTTATTGGCCGTCTGAATTATTAACCCTTAAACAGTACAGCCACGGGACGCCTTGCACAATGCATTGTGATGAGAGCTGTGGCATGAGTTCACCTGAGATGTAACATGAAGGCACCAACGTCTCCTACACAAAAGGTCACTTCATTCTCTTGTGCCACAGGTCAAAGCATGGTACAGCGTGCAGCCGGACGTATTTCTGTCCATTGAAAGAGCACTCAAAGCAGCCGTACACGGTCTCTCTTTTGGAGTTTCCCATGCCGCACAGAGCGCACGGCCCCTTGGGAATATTATTATTCAGGAGGTTAGATCGAATGTGAGCGCCTTCTCGCATGTAGGTAGTAGAAATGTCAGTCATGCTGGCAGCCTTGTCATAGTAATCAGAAAATATGTCATCCATGTAGGAATCTTCATTTGCAATGATATCCATTGTTCTTTTTCCTGCCCAATAAAACAATAATTAGTTAAAATCTTCCATATCAATAAACACTGCTTTTAAAGGGGTTGCCTCATCATCTTAAATGGGTAAAAGTACAAAACAGTTGTTAAAACAAGCAGTTTTTCAAGTTAAGGGTTCAGACAGACGGCCGTATTTCTCGTCTGAGGATAGTATCGCAATCCTCGGACTGACCGTCAGCTCGCATCGCAATCCTCGGACTAACCATTGGCTCTCCTGACTCGAGCATGACAGCTGCGTAGAAATACATCACGCTGTCACATTCAGGTCAGGAGAGGTGCCAGGCCAGTCCGTGCACTGCGATGCGATCCTCGTACGAGAAAGACGGCTGTCTGTCTGCGCCCTAAAAATCTCAATTTTCAGGAACAGAAGGATTTTTAATTCTATAGTTTATTGCCCGGAGCCTAGACTTCCAGCAATCTCTGCAGTCTATCAGAGGTGCTTAGTTTTCTAGGCAAAGGAGCACAGCCCGTACAAGCTATTTTCTATACAGCTTGTAAGCGCTTCTCTGACATTGACCAGATCGGTGCTTCTATTCTCCTCCGATGTTGCAGAGGCAAAACTGCCTTAGCTAGCTGCATAGTTTGGACCAATATCAGATCTGTGGAGGTCCATCACCCGGCACCACCACCTATCCATTGTATCAACTGCAGCTCTGCTCTTATTAAAGGGAATAGGAGATAATCTATTGTCCTTATTAGATGGAAACTCCGATGTAAGTGCTCCATGTAGAGCAAATTATAAATGACCCTCTGTCAAATAAGAAGTACAGTTCATATAGTGTCTTGTG
>VIAB01000257.1:30468-43443 GCA_009801035.1 Oophaga pumilio
ATCAACTTACTTTTTCAGTTCAGACCCAGTTTTTCAATTATTTCAACAAGCGCAAAAAG
This sequence comes from Oophaga pumilio, assembly GCA_009801035.1. Taxonomy (NCBI): domain Eukaryota; kingdom Metazoa; phylum Chordata; class Amphibia; order Anura; family Dendrobatidae; genus Oophaga; species Oophaga pumilio. Next base: position 30,528 of record VIAB01000257.1, read on the forward strand.
ATTCCTATAAGAACCACGAAGGACACGATTAATGCTGCTGCCCCTGTAGGGTGCAGAACACAAGCATCATCATTGTCACTAAGACCGCAGGCTGTCATGATATGGTGACGTGGCTCAGTCCATTCATAGCATCCCCTTCTTACCAGTGAATAAGATGCCCGTGCGATACAAGGTGTTCCGTATGGCATTTAATGAAAAAGATCTACTAGGCATCTTCTCAAAACCTCCTTTAGAAGCGGAGGATACACATAGCTCTGGAAGACAAGGATAAACATCACTGAGATCATGATATCTTACAATGACTTAATGGTAAATTTAATAAGGGTTTTCTAAGAGTGGGAAACTTACCAAAGTGACCGTCTAGGTGAATGTACAGATCAAAAATACTAAACGCTATGGTTGTGTGCGCTGGGAATACAATAGCTTTGTCACGTCCTTTGTGGTTTTTCTCATCAATTATGTGAAACTGAGATTAAAAAGTGAACAAGAAAATTAATCAATAAATAACATAGTATACGTTATGATAAAAAAGCCAATATCCAGAGAAACAGGAAAAAAAACTTTTTAAGATTGCATCATATCCAGACAGTGGCGTAACTACCGGTGGGTGACGAGCCCACTGATGCCAACAAATACTTCAACTGGATGTGCGTCCTCAGACGCACATTCAGCTGAATTGTATTGCAGCGGAAAGATCCATCAGGGCCAGCAGCTGACAATGGCGTGCACGTGACTGGGGTCACATGGCAGTGACATCATATGCTTCCATCACTAATATGCTGAAGTCAGCTTCTGGCTTAAGAAGAGGACACCGCATGGCGGGGGAGTGGAGAGAAGATGAGTATTTATTTCTGTTAATCTGTGAGTACACGGTGGCCATACTACTACAGGGATTACTATGGGCTGTGTATTATACTACATGGATGACTATGGGTTGTAAATTGTATTATATGAAGGATATGGGCTGTATATTATACTAATATGGAGGTGCATTATACTATATGGAGGCTGCATTATACTATATAAGAGACTATGGACAGTGCATAATACTATATGGAGAGTGCATCATACTTCTGTTATGGGGCCCCATGACTTCTATGTTCACCCCTGATAAGTATAATGATTTATTTTTTTCTATACATTAAAGAACAGCAGCAGAATGGGGGGATATGTACCAAGATGGGGGATATATATACCAGGATGGGGCCCAGGAAAAGGGACATATACAAGGATGGGGGATATATATACCAGGATGGGGCCAGGATAAGGGACATACACCAGGATGGTGGATATATATTTGAACGAGGTCCAGGATAAGGGATATATACCAGGATGAGGGAGATATATACCAGGATGGGGGATGTATATATACAAAGATGGGGTAAGGATGAGGGACATATGTACCAGAATGAGGGACATATAGTATACACCAGGATGTAGGACATATATATGTATATATAATCAGGATGGGGGGCCTGCTCCAAATCTTGCACCAGGGCCCATCAGACTCTAGTTATGCTACTGCATCCACCCCATGTATATGATGAGTCAAATCCAAAGCTATTACTGAAGCAGATTTTCTCGTTATCAGTTTTGTCATGAATCCGATTAAATGATTATTCCCAAGATAGTCAATTATATCCTATCCATAGGATAAGGGATAACTTACTAATTGCTGGAGGTCCAACCACTAGGATCATGAAAATGGAGCTCTGCAGAGTCCCGTTTCGAATGGATCGGAGGTGCGCTTGCTCGAACCTGGCTCCATTCATTGTCTATGCGAGTGCCAGATAAAGCAGAGTACAGCACTTGGTTATTTCCAGCAGTCTCATAAACAATGCATAGAGCCAGGGTCGAGCGACTACACCTTCGATCTGTAAGAGAACGGAGCGTAGGAGCCAAAGTATTGCAAAGCCTTGTGGGCTCCAGACTTAAACAAAACCCTGCAGAACTATTTCCAAGGAGAAGAGATGCAGAGGTGACAGCATTAGGCAATGCCCTCGATCAGGTTACAGTGACGAAACCAGTTTTTGATATTAAAGGTCAGCGCGCTAAAACTGGAGGAGATTTGGCACCAAGACAGGTGACAGACTCTCTCGCTACAGCTCCAGTAGCCAAGATAGTAGGCCAGAGCCGCCGGTACCAGGCAGACGACGACGGTCAAGCACCGAAGACCAGAGATACGCCGGTCAAGGTCCTGTGTGACCCGCACCACAATTGTGGGTTACCAGGGATATGGGGTACTCGGAGCCGAGCCCATGAAAGTCTATGGGATTTGTCACTGGCAGCGGTGGCTCGGTCCGTGTCCCTGGCGGTCAGGCGTATGATGGGGATATTTACAGGGGATTTAGAATAAGTATCAGTTCGTGACGCCACCTGTAGTTCCTGGTCACTATAGACCAGCGCTGCGGGATAGTACTCTGAGGGGGTGTTGTGGCAGCTTGTTGTTGGGTCCCCTACAGGTGGGACTTGTCCCTCTGAGTCTATGGTGTGATGGTAGTATGGTATACAGACGGAATAACACAGTCACAGTCAGTGTAGCTTCTTTTCCATACCTTTACTTCAAGTTGTTCAGGCAGGTCCCGGGAGCCATTAGGGGTAGATGGAGGATGCGTTTCCAGGATATGGCTGAGCAGGTTAGAGGCCTCCTTAACTTCCAAAATGTGAGTCAACTCGCATGTAGCTATGTTACTCAATTACTCCAGCTAATCCTTAGCTGTACGGCCCAGTCAGCGTAGTGGTCGGAGCCTTTCTATGAGAGAGCTAGGTTCTTGCTGTTGTCCTGCAGAGACTCAAAGTTCCTACTCCCCCTGACTCCAGTTACGTACCGACCTAAAGGGGCTTGTTCCTGAGACTTGAAGTCCAGCGAAACTCTGGTTTTTCTATCACTACGCTTGAAGCTGTAGTAACGCTTCGGTCCCCAGTGACCGGCAACGAGTGCAGACAATTGCAATGTCCAAGGCACTACTATATTCCATCCACTGTGCCCTTCGCCCTGCCCGTGCTCTTAACATAAGCACTCACGTCAGGTAGTAGCAGTCTATCTTTCTTTTTGCCTTTCTCAGAGCTCACTGACAGATTCTCAGTTTCTTCTAGTTTAGGAGCACGTTGACTAAACTTCACTGCGACTGCAGGCGACTGAAGACACTGTAGTGGGACCCTTCCAATCCTTTTCTTCTTGATGGACAGCACTGACTAGGCTAGGATAGTATCTAGACTTCCGTACCAGCCTCCACTCTTGTACTGCCTGAATCCTGACAGGACGACTGCACATGACCTGTCTCCACTGAAACAGGAACTCAACTGACTGGCTTCAAGACTACTCACTACTCTGACGTCACTTCCCTATTACCCTGTGGGTGTGTCTAGGTGTGATTTGAGCGAATGGTTATCAAGCATTAAGCCATACCTGTCCACGCATCCTCCTAGAACATGTGTACCTGGGTACCAGGGCTACACAGTCCAGACTGCACTCGTCGACTGTCAAGCACCGAAGACACAAAAGACGACAGTCAAGATTCCCGACCTAGAAATGCTGGTCAACAGTTGAGGACCAGCCTCCACCGACATGGACCGAGGAGACGCTCATTGACAGTCAAGCAGTGAAGGGGCCCCGAGAATACCCGTCAGAGACTCCAGCCTTGGTCAGTCATTGAAGGAGATGTGTGAGACGGGCTGTCACTTCCAGCACAGACTTACGGTACCGGGCGTGAGCAGGGGGAGGGCTGCAGATTAGACATGGGCTGCAGATTAGACATGGTCCAGCTGATGCTAGAGTGGCACAGAGAGCGTTGATAGACTTGTAAGGAAAAAATGCGGCAAGTGAGGCGGAACAGTAACCCTCATCAATGTCCAGAAGGCCACAGGAATTTCTAGAGACTGTTCCCACCAAATACTGGGCTTGCCCACTGTTAGAACTAGGGTGGACTGAAGACTCGGAGCTGATTCCAGAGTTTCTTCTTCTATACTAACCCACTTACCTCTGTTATATAATTGCTTGTCAAATACTCTGCAAATGTTGTCTTTTTGTGACTTGTCAATTTCAGTATCTCTGCTTCCATTTCATATTATTAATGCAATAAATAAATTGTTGTTTCCACCTAGAGCCTCCGCTGTAGCATCTGGTCACCGGCTTACAGATCCATTCAGGATGGAGTTCTTGCAGATCTCAGTCTGCACCCGGGTTCCAGAGCCTGATTCTAAGGATCGCTGAGGGTCGTAGAGGTCAGAGCTTCAGCGATCAGTAAATGATGTCCTATCCATAGGATAAGACAGTTTAATGGAGATTACTGCTTTCAGAAAACTTTAGTCTATTAACTTTGATAGTTATAAAACAACAAAGTGAGCATTACTTACCCTCCCCAGGTCCAGCACCAGCTCTCCACCTCTGCCTTAATCTCTATTGTTTGCAACGCTGATCTGATGTCTACACGGCTGCAGCCTTTCTGATTGTCATCACCCTCCCAATGTTGGGACATAGGAAAGTGTCAGATCTTCAGACTTACCCTCATGGCTTCTCCCCGCATCCCAGCATGGACAGACAGAGAACACTGGCGTGTTGTCCGGATGCTCTCCATGACCACACATAAGATTTCCTTCCCATTTTCTCTTGATTGCCGGACTAAACAATGATCCAAGTCAATTGTCCTAGGAATAAGAAGAGTAATCAGAGATTGTAGACAATCAGAGATTATATTTTCCTACTCCAGAAATAATGTAATGTGACCACATGATGGTGGTATTCTGGGGGCACTGACAGTGCAGGACTTGGTGATTTATTGATACCCTTTTTAAAGGATAATTAAACTGAGGGCATAAAGTAATATTACCCAACGATGTAAGGTGGAGGTCTATGGATGGTGGAGGAGATATCATATGCAGTTGGAACAGTTTTTTATTCATAAATTTCACAAATGACAATTAGTGTGATGTTCCGGGCAAAGCTGATACTCTCTACTATATATCTGTCATAGATACTGTACTACGCTGACTCCAGTTCATTTATTTGTAGCTCAGTAATTTCTCCAGCAGATGTCACCAGTGCACCAATGACAATATTCTCCAGGGTAATTGCAATTCATGACCTGGATTCATGTATTACATTCAGTAATGTCCATTACGGCGTACCCACGAGCATATACAACAGACGAGCGCTATCTGATGCTTTATCGGGTAGCACTCGGACCAATGTTATTGTATGGGGCAGTGCAGATTTGCAGCGCAGATCGGATGGCACGACCCATTCAGGTGGTGAAAACGCTGCACTCGGATGATATCTGAGTGCAGTCCGATTTCTGCTGACTCACAGAATGGAGAAATCTTGTTCTCCATCTTCTCATCCAAGAAAATCAGATCACACTAAGTTGACACTCGGTTCAAAATCTGATCAGAGTATGATCGGACGTGTCATTAATATAATTGCTCCAATTCTTTACACGAGAGAATCAACACTTATGTGACCCCGGCCTTATCTACAGGCACATCTATGGGGGTTTTTTTTATTATTTTTTTATGCTCCAGCATTTAACAGTCATGCTAGATACCTAACATGTTGGACCCCAGCGGCTCCTCAGGGACCCCCATTCACTGGGATTTTGCCCAATATTCTGTTCTATCTTGTCCGGCGTTTTTCTTCTGATCTGCAATGGAGACTATGCATAGATTATCCAACACAGATGTGAACAGAGCCCAATAAGGACTTTGATGATATTCCTCTCCTGATACAAATAGTGAAATAAAATACTGACCGAATACTGAACGTGTGAACATGTCCATAATATTGAATACATTTTCCGGAAAAATAATGATTTTGTGAACCCAAAATACCATGATAACACTACTTACTACAGCACCTAGCACTTTATATTCAGGCTACTGGCAATTTTTTGCAAGTGTATGCATTATAGAATTGTGAACATTTTTGTGGTGTATACAGGGTTTATTCTCTTTCATCATATGTGGAGTAGAAATATACAGCTTATCTGCACTTCCCCCCTAGGAGGTCCCTCCCCCCATCTATTAAATGTATGTATTGATTTTATATATTTTATATATTTTCATATTTGCTAGAATCTCTTTTTTTTTGTTGCTGCCACTCGTATAAGTTAACTGCTATCAATTTGGTAAATTATAACATGGCAGCCTTTTCATGGCAAATGAAACTGTATGATAGTTACATACAGGTGCTTCTCACAACATTAGAATATCATCAAAAAGTGAATTTATTTCAGTTCTTCAATACAAACAGTGAAACTCATATATTATATAGAGTCATTACAAACAGAGTGATCTATTTCACGTGTTTATTTCTGTTAATGTTGATATCTCAGTAAATTAGAATACTTTATAACCCCAGCTTGAAAAATGATTTTAAAATCTGAGATGTTGTCTTACTGAAATGTATGGTCAGTAAATGTACTCAATACTTGGTCTGGGCTCCTTTTGCATCAATTTCTGCTTCAGTGCGGCGTGACATGGAGGCGATCAGCCTGTGGCACTGCTGAGATGTTATGGAAGCCCAGGTTGCTTTGACAGCAGCCTTCAGCTCGTCTGCATTGTTGGGTCTGGTGTCTCTCATCTTCCTCTTGACAATACCCCATTAATTCTCTATGGGGTTAAGGTCAGACGAGTTTGCTGACAATCAAGCACAGTGATACTGTTGTTTGTAAACCAGGTATTGGTATTTTTGTCCGTGTGGACAGGTGCCGAGTCCTGCTGGAGAATGACATTTCCATCTCTATCACTGTGGGGCTTATTTGATTTGTGAGGATTATTCAGAGATGCTATTGGCACTAATTTAAGTTATTTAATTAATCCATAGTGCCCTATATGGTTATTTTCAAACCTTACTATATTGTGAATATGTATTGCACACTAAGTTTTCACTACTTTTATACTGCTGGGAGCTCTTATACTTATTGACATTTATTGTGAGGTCGGTTTAGTGTGTCCCCTCACGGGGTATTTTCTATGTAAGACTAAATTATGTCTTTTATCATTTTAAATATTTATTAATAAATTTGATATTTTAATCCTCATTTTGGTTCTCTTCGTTTGGTCGGCTGTTTAATTTCAGCTTAGGCCTTTTGGTTATTACAGTGATTTGACGTGCCAAGTATTTGTTGTTCACTACAGAACAGTTTCTTTGTGTAATTAGTAATAATTAATAAGTAATTAATTAGTAATTAACAAGTTCACTAATTGGCTGAAGTGCTGTTGACGTGATGTCACCGCTGCATCCGATCATCAAATAGCGGGGCAGCGGTTTTGTCAAAAGAACCGAACCTGGGAAGGGTAAGTATTATTTTGCACTAATTAAAAGGGGTCCTGTCTCCTTCCTTTAGGAGGTCACTGCTCCCCAGCCAGCCAAATTCCTGATTTTATTGGGGACAGGTACTCCGGATTTATTAACAGCTTGAACCAGCAGCATTGACGCACCGCTGTCCGCAACTGTACGCTCCCGATGCTGCTGTACGAGGTGGCCTCGCCTCTGCAGCATTGGAAGCGCAGTGACATTGATCCTGGCTATCCTCAGTGCAGTGCTTACAAGCTCAATAGTAAAGCTCTTGTAAGCACTGTGCATGTTCGGACATGATCACAGTTGTGCCTGTACACTAGAAAAAATAGAGCAAAAACAGTCACATCAGGAGAACCATGTCATTTTTTTACAGATACTAAATTGGAAAGTTGTTTGGTTTTGCAAGCACTTTCCTATTCTACCAATCAAGATGGGAATAAACTTTTATTTTTTCATTGGCGGTTGCTGTTTACTGACAAGTTATCCAAGGACACTCAGGAGGAGGCATAGCTCCTAGGCCCTAAATGCAGATTCTGTAACAGGGTCATTCCTACGATAAGCCATTTATAACTCTGGTTTCTTCTTATGTGATTGCTTTTCTTATAGTCCTCCAGGCCCCAGGGTTCGGATGTCACGGCTACCTCTGCCCCCCTATAGCTACGCCCCAGAGCGACATACATGTATGATGTGATAGTCTACCTGGATATCAGCTCCTTCAGGAGAGTGGGGACTTCTACTTCGTGTTTGGTCACAATGCCAAAAGAAGCTTTAACTGCAACAGAATCGGACCCGTAGATATTCATCCCAACATCATTGAGTATCTGATTCCCGTGTCTCCTGTTTAAAGACACATCTGACTTATCTTCATAATTCAGCAGCTGATAAGAACTGACACCTATGGAAAAAAAAAGTAAATTTATTGTAAAAAAAAATAAAGCCCCTAAAATAATAGTGTCATTGAGATATTAAAAATAACGATAACAAACAGTGACCCACACTGTGCGGTCATGGCACCCCACACAGTAATAGCACCCCCTTAGATCCTCTTTACTGCCCCCATGCAATAATAGGGCAGTAGTCTCCTTGCACATTAATAGAATCCACCCTCATGGCATCCTACATAGTAATAGCGACCCCTTATGTCTCTTTTACTGCCCCCATACAAAAATAGTGCAATAGTGTCCCTGCACAGTAATAGAGCCCACCCTCATGGCATCCTACATAGTAATAGCCCCCCTTTACTTCCTCCATACAATAATGGGGCAGTAGTGTTCCTGCACAATACTAGAACCCACCCTCATGGCATCCTACACTGTAATAGTGACCCCTTGTGGCACCTTTACTGACCCCAAACAATAATAGGGCAGTAGTGTCCCTGCACAGTAATAGAGCCCACCCTCATGGCACCTTACACAGTAATAGTGACCCTTTATGTCCCCTTTACTGCCCCCATACAAAAATAGGGCAGTAGTGTCCCTCCACAGTAAAAGAGCCCACCCTCATGGCACCCTACACAGTAATAGTGACCCCTTAGGCTCACTTTACTGCCCCCATACAATAATAGGACAGTAGTGTTCCTGCACAGTAATAGAGCCCACCCTCATGGCACTGTACGCAATAATTGTCACCCCTTAGGTCCCCTTTACTAAACCCATACGATAGTGATGCCCCCCTCACAGTAATATCACTTTATTCCCCCCACATATCTATATATAGCAGTGATGCCTCCTTAGTGCCTTCCACACAGTATGATTCCCCCTTTGTGCCCCCTTAAAATAGCAATACCCCCTTGTTGCCCCCTCACAGTAATAATGCCCCTATGTAGTATTAATGCCCTACACATGTCCCCATATAGTAATGATACCCCATTAGTGGTCCCATATAGTGATAACCCCCTTTGTGGCCACACACATAGGATGCCCTCTCACTGTCCTCACACCGTATTGATATTCCCTAAGTACTGCTAAACAGTAGTGATGCCCCTTAGTGCCCCCACACACAGTATGATTGTTGTGCCCCAATGTATAATCTGCTTCTTTCTTAGTGCCTCACTAGTTTTTATTAAACTGGCGTGAAAAGGGTTGTCCCTAAAATAATGTAGGGGCATAGGTGATAAATGTATGATCGCTGAGATGTCGCACTGTCCATGAGAAAGGGAGTCCCAATGTCCAATATGTGAATGTAGCAGACGTGCAAATGTGTGACCACCACTCCATTTACTTCTATTGGACGTAACAGTTATCTCTGTCAGCAGGGCCGGCGTCAACATCCAGCATACCTGGGCAAGTGCCGTGGCCCTGAATGAACGGGGGCCCCCTCACTGTTGGTGACACCAGCATGCTATGGGGACCATGAGTCAGGGGGAGCCGGGTGCCAGTGCTGGCACCAGCCCCCTCAAATACTTACCTCTGCCCAGTGCCCGCAGCTCTGGTATCTTCAGCGTCTTCTGACTCTGTGACATCTCATGGCAGAGGGCGCGATGATGTCCCTACAGCACGCCCTGTACCGATCAGTGCAGAGTGCCAGAAGATGCTGAGGAGACCGTAGCTGCGGGGAATGAGAAGAGGTAAGTATTTAATTATTTTTTTATGTATGAAGCAATATATGGGGCCCATTATACTGTATGGAGCACTATATGGGGCCCATTATACTGTATGGAGCACTATATGGGGCCTATTATACTGTATGGAGCACTATATGGGGCCTATTATATTGTATGTAGCAAATTAGGGTGCCCATTATACTGTATAGAGCAATATAGGGGGCCATTATACTGTAAGGAGCATTATATGTGGTCATTATACTGTATGGAGCACTATATGGGGCCATTATACTGTATAGAGCAATATAATATAGGGGGACATTATACTGTATGGAGCATTATATGTGACCCATTATACTGTATGGATCACTATGTTGGGCCCATAATACTGTATGGAGCAATGTAGGGGGCCATTATACTGTATGGAGAACTATATGGGGCCATTATACTGTATGGAGCAATATATGGGACCCATTATACTGTATGGTGCCATATATGGGGCCCATTATACTGTGTGCAGCAATATATGGGGCCCCTTATTCTATATTGAGCGTTATATCGGGCCAATATACTGTATGGAACATTATATGGGGCTCATACTGTATGAACCAATATATGGGTCCTGTAATTCTGTATGGAGCAAAATATGGGGCGCATAATACTGTATGGGGGACAATGTGGTGCCCATAATACTGTATGGAAGAGTATGTGGTGCCCATAATACAGTATGGAGGACTATGTGATGCCCATAATACTGTATGGAGTACTATGTGGTGCCTATAATACTGCATGGAGGACTATGTGGTGCCCATAATACTGTATGGAACACTATGTGGTGCACATAACACTGTATGGAGGAGTCTTTGAAATGAAAAGTCACTGTGTGTGTCACTTTGTGCAACTGCAGATTTTTGAACCCCCTTAGGGCATGCTGTTGTGAATGTGCTAGAAATGAATTCTGAGCAGAAGCTCCCTCTGGTGGTTACAAACAGTACTGAACTATTCAATGAAGATTGTGAAGATTGGCGATCAGGTGTTACTGACTGGTCTTATATAAGGGAGGTTCCCTCCCATCAGGGTTGCCGGTGATCAATTGTTCTGGTCTCAACTTTTGTTCCTGGTGGTCTAGAGCAGGGTTCCCCAACTCCAGTCCTCAAGGCCCACCAACAGGTCATGTTTTCAGGATTTCCTTAGTATTGCACAGGTGATAATTGCATCACCTGTGCAATACAAAGGAAATCCTGAAAACATGACCTGTTGGTGGGCCTTGAGGACTGGAGTTGGAGAACCCTGGTCTAGAGGCTTACACGGTTGTGCAGACTTGTAGGTAAAGCTTAAATGGATTGTCCCTAGGCTGAGTGTTCCTGTATTCTCTTTGAGAAAGCCCTGGCTGACACATTGGCCGGTGGCTTGTCTCCGGGAGAACAATGCGAACAGCAATCTGAAATCGGTCATGTGTGATCGACATCTGTCCCGACCATTAGACTGTATCAGACATATTAGACTCAGTTCTGCCAACATTGGCCTAAGCCAACTGGAACAGCAGATAAACGATTAGGTCAAACACATCACACCAATAATGTAAAAGCAGCGTAAATGTCAACATTAAAGGGATTTTCTAGAACTATGATATTGATGATCAGCCCCTTGGATAAGTCTTCGATATCAGATAGGATCTTTTCATTGATGCAGCACGTACCCCTTAAAGTCTATGTTGCTATTCACATGTTTGGGGAAGGGTGGTTTTCCGAACCGCGTGTTCACAAAATGAATCACGGATACATGTCCGTTTTTGATCAGAGTCATGGATCATTTAGAAATCTATGGCTCCGTGAAAATCACTGAAAACATCCAAGTACCATCCCAGTGCTGTCTGTTTCTAAGGGTAGCGTCACGGAACGATTTTCTCTCCATCCAAGAAAGACAGTCCGATTTTTTTGATCAAACTGTGATCAGAGTGGGATGAATTATTTTTTTCAGTCGTGGAGAGAAAAAATAAAGTGTCTCCACTTTCTCCATTATGTCAGTCTGTGAAAATTAGATTGCACACGGATGTCATCCGGGTGCGGTCCAATATTTTTCCGCGAACCCATAGACTTCCATTGCCGATCAAAAATAGGACATGTCACCGATTTTATCCTTGGACCGAGGAAAAAAATCAGACCGGTGCACAACCCCATAGAATAATGTGGGTATGAGTGCTATCTATGAAAATCACGAGAAAATCGGTCGTGTGCACGAGTCCTAACATAGTAGTGGGCAGGAGAAGATCTGATTTTTTTTTTTCGCATAAGAAAAAAATTACTGATTGAAAAAAAAATCATACATTAACCACATACTGATGAAAAACATTTTTTTTCACGTATATTAAAAATCAGACGCCTAAATGAGACCAAAGTCATGAATGTCACAAGCTTAGACGAGCCCTTTAACTGAAACACCATAAGGAATTACCTGCAGAAATTTCCTTTTCTCCATTAAGAATATCCTTCAGGGTAAATGGAGTTGAGATATATTTGTATTTTCGGGACAGAAAGCAGCGCTTCTTCTTTATCACGAGGCTCAGCGGCTGGTACTTGTCTGCCTCGCTGAGGTTGGGCACGGGGACCAGCCTGCCGCCATCACCCACTTGCTTTACAAAGTTCTTTGTAGCAGCAGCAAACATAGTAGAAAGATCTCTTTATCCTCTTCCGGTCACAATATGCATAGATTGCTGAAAAGTGAAATAAATGTCCGAATTTTGAGTTTAGGTGGCAGCATCCTCGGAGTCTGATGTATACAACATATGTTGTGTTGTTTCCAGCATCTCATGTACCCTTATTGACTCCTATTACAGGAGTCAATGAATAATTGACGGTGTAATGCAATAGGGGCTTTTGTGGCTGCTCCTAGTCACACGGTGTACATGTTCCATGTCAGTAAGCAAAAAGAGAAAAAATACAAAAAAATTCTAAAAAAAATAAATAAATAGAAAAGACAAAGAAAAAGGTTCACAGCTAGCAAAAAGAGAAAAATACAAAACAATACTAAAATAAATAAATACATAAATAAATAGTAAAGAGAAAGCAAAAAGGTTC
>VIAB01000257.1:124501-143640 GCA_009801035.1 Oophaga pumilio
ACACACACAGACTGTATAAGCCATATGCAGCACACACACACTGTATATGCCGTACGCACCACACACACACAGACTGTATACGCCGTACACACACGATATACACTGTATGCACCACACACACACACATTCTATACGCCGTACGCACCACACACACACTGTATATGCCGTACGCACCACACACACACTATATACGCCATAAGCACCACACACACACAAACACGTTGTATACACCATATGCACCACACACACACACGCTTGGATTTTGTATCCATTATTGAGATGTTACTTTTACCACCTTCCCACCTCCTTATATATATTCTTAAGGCCCGGTGTACATAATTGTTTGTCTGTCCCTTCCCTGAATTGAATTTTGTATTGTATGTTTTTATGACTCTTGTGTGATGATTTTTCCATCTGAATAAAATACTGATTTTTTTCTATTCTTTGGGTCTACACTCTGTTGTTTTGTATATTACACACACACTGTATACGCTGTACAAACCACACACACACACTGTATATGACGTACGCACCACACACACACACACTGTATACGCCGTACACACACACACACACTGTATATGCCGTACGCACACACACACACTGTATACGCCATATTCACACACACTGTATACGCCGTACGCACAATACACACACTCTGTGTATGCCGTACGCAGCCACTTGCGCGGTACCACCAGACAGCAGACAAGGGGGATAGCACATAGGGCAGCCAAGTCAAAGAAGAGAGCACAGACTGGAGAAGTCAGCACATGGGGAAAGAGAGAGTGGATAGCTGGGTGAGCACATGGGGAGAGATTCTCAACGCTGCAAAGCCTGCCCCCATCGTGACATTACCGCCCTATCGATGCAATAGCATCGGGCCTCCGTCTAGTGAAAAATAACTTCTAAGCTATCGTGGCTTCATCTATTGGTCAAACACATTTATTTTCTATAATTTTATTTGCTAAAAATTTTTTACTACTGTCGTAATGGTTTAATTTTGAGTCTCCCCTGAGAGGCTTAAAACGGCTACAGATTTATTAATTCTCACAGCTGAGTATTTGCTACAATTACCCTATATCAAATCTACGTTTTGCACTGCAATCTTAACATCTTGAAATTTCATATAAATCACTATCATTTAGTTAAATTAACTTATTTGGCCGGTAACATTACATACCTCATTCTCTGAAGAACTGGCAGAGAGAAGAACCTCCTGAGCATCAAAGAATTCAGACACTGATTCCGACATGGACAACCTGCCCTCATTAGAGACCTGTGGGGATAGAGGCAGATTGACATGGATTTGCTCTCCAGGCTGCAGTGGGAATAAGAAATACATATGAACTGTCATGGCATGGAGTAATTATGGTGCAGTCAGATGTACTGTGAAAGCACATGTAGAAATAAAAACTACTGTAAATAAAACAGTTATATAAAAAAGTATTTTTCCACATGTTTTGGAAACAAGTGGGAAAGGGCCTATATGTAAAAACCTAGTTAAGGCAACCTCAAAGTGGGGCTGTCAGGGTGGGCTCCATCGAGCGCTCTGTCATTCTGATGACAATAATAGCTCTATATATTAGGCTATTCTTGCCTTTCAAAGCTGTAAAACTGTTAACAAAGGCTTCAAATGGACCCTCAAATGGCAGTATAGATACAGCCATAAAGAATAAAGACACAATTGTTTGCTTTTTTTTTTTACTTAAATGCATAAAAATCATCTTTGTTATTTGGCTTCATTAAAAACGTTGCACCATTTGGCTTCTACAGCCTCTATATATCCGTAAGGAGGTGGCGGAAAACCTCATGTGCCTTCTCTCTCCTGGACGCTGTTTGCACGGTTACATGCAGCAACCCATTGTTATTGATGTGCAATATAACGTTTATACATTGTGATGTTATGTACGGTTATAGGATTAGGGTTAGAGTAGGATCATAGATAATATAGGAGCATAGTGGGACAGAATAGAGGGGGACACAGAGATAGAGAACAGCATAAGAATAGAGTAGGAGATAGGCAGCACAGGGGCTAACTAAATGGGAGAAACAGCACAGAGCAGGGAAGTATAGTCAGGATACTTCCTGATTAGAGTCAGAAGAAGCCCGAGCACCCTGCCCATGCAGTGCAGGAGACAGTTACAGGCCGTGCGGATGGCAGTAAGGGGCCCCAGGCTGGAGAGTAGTGCAGACGGGCACCAGCTCAGCAGAACCATCCCCAGGAAGGATCTGGGGTCTATGACCGGGGCGGGAGTTAGGATAGCACACCTTTCCCGATTGGAACCGGACGAGGGGCTGACAGGGAGCTGGTGACGCAGGAAGTGCGAATGGGACACAGATTGTCCACAGAGATGGCAGGGATTGCCGAGAGAACAGAAAGAGAGGATACAGAAAGAATGGAGTCTGCCTGGAAGGGAGGGAAAGTGCAGGATATGGGGCTCTGTGTAAATTGTGCTGCCAAAGTGTTGAGTGCCCATGTTATCAGTAAAGTGGAACTGTTTAAAAAGGACTGTGACTCTGCAGTGCTTTATGGAACCTGGGAACATGACGCTGGAGTGACAGAGATCGAGGGGACTTCAGCAACTGAAGTGAGTACTCTGCTGCACACATCGCACACACTACAGAAAGGCCTTTGTATTTCATCTGTAGGGCGCCAGGGTGTGGGAACACTACAGCTCGTTGCCACGACTACCACCCTGGCAGCCTTACATATCACTGGTTGCAGAATGAGTAATCGGTGAATCCGTCAGTGAGCGTGGCACGCTGTGAATGATCTAACCATGAATCCATCAGTCAGCTGGTCCTGATGGCAGAGTTTGTAACTCTTGTCTTTCTTCTTCTGAATTTTCTTCTCAGCTGATTTATGACCACCCCAAGGTTGAACTTTGTTGGAGTCATAAGATATCTTAGAGAAAAATGCCAAACTCTGCCATCAGAAAGAGCTCAATTACAGATTTACTGTTAACTAGAGATGGGAGAATAGATTTGCAGGACTCCAGTCTATCAGCCAAGTCACTAATCAGTGACCATCCAAACAACGCCGCGCCAGTCCGGCTAATCAAAAGAAGAGCAGAGAATGCTGGGAGGTAAGGAGACTCATGGACCTCCCATCCAGCAGTCATGGATTACTGACCCGGCCAATGGACTGGAGTCCTGCAAATCGTTTCTCCCATTTCTATTGTTAACTTATTCTGCAGCCAGCTATGTACAGTGATACATAGAGGCTGCAGAAGCCAAAACGTGCTCAATTTTTTTTACGAAACCCTATTACAAATATTATTTTCAGCCAATGATACAAGCATCTAAAAGAGTGTCAATATCCTTAAAATGTACAAAAACATTACTGTTAATAACTCCATTGATTTTAATTAGATTTTTTCTGAACACAGGTTTCATGGAGTCCGATTTCTTAATGGTTTTGTTGTGCAAAGTTGCACAGCCTGCTACATTATTCTAACCAGTAAAATAGAAAAGATACCTAATGGATCCCTTCATAGTCAATGTAATTCGTTAGATTCCTTACATTTCTTGCTATCTCTTAATATTTCATTTATTAGCCTTGATGGTGTCTGGGAGTTCAGTGTCCACTATTCTCATGGTGCCCAAATCTGCTTCTAGATAATTATTAAACATTTCATTAACGCCAGATGAATTGTGAATTCTTAGCTCCTGAATCCAAAATAAACATTAGGCCAATAATAATAAGATAATGGGTGAACTCAATAATAGTAATAAGATTAAGCCTAAATAGACTGTCATAGCAACTATATCTCGCAGATCGAGGAAATGTTTTACAATGTGTACTGTAGCATCATTCACACAGGCTACAGGGAGCGGACGACTAATTACTAAATGTCAACATATTTTTAAATTAAAAATTCAAATTTAAAGGAGCATTTTAGCAAATAATTATCAGAACCAGTATCGGACTTGGTTGGCAAAGGTCCACCAGTAATATTGATTCTTGGGGCCCACTGTTCAGCTACATGCAAAACAACCTGACCCTAGTACACAAATTTGCTTTTTCTTCTATGTAATATTAATTTGGCTATCTCGTTTGATGAATGATTAGATTGTACCATTTTATGCAAATTGTGAATCAAGTGTAATAGATTGACCCATCAGCACTCAATCACAGGAGCCCACCGGAGGATTCTCCTGCTTCCCTGTGGGCCAGTCCGAGCCTGATCAGAAATGGTCTAAGATGAACGCACCTAACCTGTTACAGAAAGCACCATTATACTAGAGTATCTGCAAGACACCTTATTAACGCTAAAATAACGAGTGCAGTTCTACTGATGATTGGAAAATGGCAGAATAAATTGGGAGGTTTCAAGAAAGCCTTAGATTTTGTCATGTAGCTAATTTGGTGATCCATTTAGATCAGTGCTTCCCAAACTCCAGTCCTCACGGACCCCACGGGTCATGTTTTCAGGATTTTCTTTGTATTGCGCAGATGGAAGTATCATCAAGGCATCAGGAATTCGCTCACCTGTGCAACACTATGGAAATCCTGAAAACATCACCCGTGGGGTCCGTGAGGACTTGAGTTTGGGAAACACTGATTTAGATAATTGCCTCAAAAAAGTCCTTTTTTTTAGGGTACATGAATATAATAAAAGAAGAATCATGCTTAGGACCCCACCCCTTATATGAGCCAAAACAGAAAAAAAAACTCTGCAGAAGAACTGAATAGACACCTTAAGGGGGTTGCCTGATGTTCTTTCTTCAGAAGCGCACATCTCCTTTAAGTTCCAGATTCTTGTTCGCTTGGTGCGGTGCACTCCTGAAAATTGGCAGTTTGGACCAGCAGTATGTGAATAAAGGCCCGAAATGTGAGCTCTCCCATGCTGCATCCAGAGGCAGAGCTTTGGAGGTGTGCAGGAAGACAGGAGCTGACAGCTTCAGAGCACCGTTTTCAGCCTGTAAAGAAAAGCGCTTGCCAGCTTGTACTCCTTGCCTAGAATAATGGCCACATCTGATGGAGTCCAGAGGTGTACGTTAACCTAGGCAATGTGCTGCAAGCTTAAAAATTAAAAATCCCTTCAGAACAGAAAAGATCTTTAGCAAGAAGCAAATTGCATTGTTGCTTGTCTGTACAGACAGCATGCATCACTCATGAGTCCCAGGGATTTTGATACTAAACTTCATTACTTGTCCAATCTCACTAATTATTGATACGGACTAATTACTAATTGCAGGGCATTTCTCCCTACGACTTAAGAAAAAATATCTCCCAAGCTGCTTTCTTCTAGTAAGATAATTAGTATCAGATAAAATCATATTGATAATGATATTGTAATTCTAGAGTCAACATTGCTATTGTAAACATCTACCAGAAATACAACATGCACCTTTCTTTCTCTTAAAGATATTTTTCTAAATGTAATTGCACTCAGCCTCGAAATTATAGACCTCTGTCGCTCTTATTCATGCTCGTCTGGACTACTGCAACTCTCTCTCTATTGATCGGTCTGGTCTCTCTCTTACCAAACGTTCTCCTCTCCAATGCATCCTGAATGAGGCAGCCAGAATCATATTTCTACCCAGTAGCTACACAGATGCCTCCACCTTGTGCCAGTCATTGCACTAGTTACCCATCCGCTTCAGAGTACAATGAAAAACATATCGTTCTCACCCACAAAGCTCTCCACAGTTCTACAGACTAACAACCTCCATAATTCGAATCTTCCACTTCGATTTCAAAGACTTCTCTCCTGCTGCGCCAGTTTTCTGGATTCCACTACCCCAGAAGCTCCAATTACTAACTAGCCTCCCCACATTTTTAAGCGTGCTTTAAATACACATCTCTTTAGACAGACCTATCACCTCAATTCACCAACCTAGCTCTCCCCTGTTCCCTCTTTCTCATTTTTCTTCAGAATCTGCTCCCTCCTACTCATCTGTCTCCACATCCTCCATGCACCCAATAGCACTTAGTAACTGCAGTTAGACAGATACTGGCTGGTGACCGGATCATGCAGCTTTATATCACAACCTCTATTTATTATAATGATAGCTCTACAAGCACTTCTTACCTAATGTGTCCTCCCTATTTCCTTATAGATTGTAAGCCAGACCCTCACTCCTCCTGTAACTGTTGAACTATGGTAACTTTGTAATGTCTTACTGTCTGTACATCTCCTCGCTAAATGAAAAGTGATGATGAATATGTTGGTGCTATATAAAAAAAAATATTATTTCTTAATATTATGTTGTTTAACATCTAAGTAAAATATAGACCTCCGCAAAATAAAGAAAAGTATTAAAAATCTCGAAAAATACAACCAAAAATAGATCAACGACAACAAGA
This sequence comes from Oophaga pumilio, assembly GCA_009801035.1. Taxonomy (NCBI): domain Eukaryota; kingdom Metazoa; phylum Chordata; class Amphibia; order Anura; family Dendrobatidae; genus Oophaga; species Oophaga pumilio. The sequence continues at coordinate 130,815 of VIAB01000257.1, forward strand.
ATTAATGAATAGATTTTATACTCATGGTGCATGGTTGCACCATTGTAACACTTAGTTCTCATTTATATACTTGTTACTCAATGTCTTATAGAGAATCTGTCAGCAGGTGTTTGCTATGTAATCTGAGAGCAGCATGGTGTAGTGACAGAGACCCTGATTCCTTATTAGTCTATGAGTTTTTGCTTCAATAAAATCAGCAGGAGATTATCACTAGAGGACTAGGTGTCTCATGCCTTGTGCTCCGTCACATTTTTGGATTGTTGCTCCCTGGTTCCGCAGTTCAGCGCCTGCACATTTGCATAGCAGTTTATTTGCAGAATCATGGGCAGCCACAAAACCTTGGGAAGGAGAAGTGATGCTGCATTCTTCTTTACATCCAGCCACTGACATACTTGGTAACAGCTGATCATTGGGCTGCCAGGTGTCAGACCCCCACCGATCGGATATTGATGACTTATCCTAAGAATAGGTCATCAATATCTTAGTAGTGGAAAAATTCTTTAACTTTGTAAGTCACTTCTACTTGCTTTCAGAAGTCTGATACACCCAGAGCAGCAGGAAAGAACTGTACCCACATCAACACTACTAACTCATGGTCATCTTGTTCCTTGCAGGACAATTTTGACATATAACACCCTAATATCGCAACATCCTGGACATCCAAGAGTATGACCTGGGAAGTGGGGCTTAACTGGATTCAAAACTGAATTTTCAATTAATCAGTTTGTCTTTATATGATTTTAACAGGCTCTGGAGTTTTTTTAAAGGAGATTTCTGCATTTTCCATGGACAGTGAGAATCACCAATAGAGACTTCTTGGACCAAGGCAAGCAAAAACTGGGAGCTAAGGTAACCAAGCAAAAATTAGCTCATTTTGGTCATATTATGGGGAGTCAGTTGTTGAAGAAAGACCTCATGCCTAGATCGGTCAGTGGCAGAGGAAGAGGATGGCCAAGAACCCACTGGATTGACACCATCAAGAGCGAGATGGGAATGACCATTGGCGAACTTAAAGAAGCAATGATGGATAGAACTGCTTGGCAGGCGATGATCGATAGAATGACCGAGAGTCGGACTCGTCTGAGTAGATAAGTGAGAGGATTTTTTTGTTTTTTGCACAGCAAGTGATGGCATATCCCTAAAGTATACAATCTCTTACCAATCAATAGTAATCCTACCACTGGTCCCCAACAAATCCCTAGAATGCAGGGTTCTTTGACTCAGCCCCTCATTTCGACTGATCGTAAAGGGGCTAGTGGTCAAATCCCAACAATGCGTAAATAATGGCATGTCCTAAAATATGCCATCAACTGATATGATTGGGAGATCCTCATGATTTGGGCAGTGGTCATATGCAAAAAATCTGCTTATAGTCCTGAGTCGAAGATATAAACTTTGGAAGCCATAAAGTCCATTCTGGTTCTGAGTCTGGACCTTCTCCATCACCACTTCATTAAAAATACAAAATCAAAGAAAAAGGTAAAATTTTAAGAAACCGAGAACTAGGACTGAATGTCCTGGAAGGTCACGTGTCCTTTTAACCGTCGTGTAATTATAAGTTCTGGTCACTTGTTACCAAGTGGTTGCCTAAATACATTCAAACCACAGTTTAGCAAATTACAAGGATATACAAATTCATTAGAGATTCAGACTACAAGGCTAAATGATTAATTACAAGGGGAAACTTCATTATTTTAATCATAGTTCCGCTTTTACCCGTGAACACATTTTTGAGTTAAATTCACTGAAATTTGTTCTAGGGTGTTGTAAAGGATGGTAACAAAAACCTGACATACCTGTAACGTGGCATGGGGTGGTAGTCGTGCGCGAGGTACTTCTCTTACACCCCGGCACGTTACATGAAGGTGGGGATTCTGGTTGGGTGTGTGGACTTTGGCTTTGAGATCACTACACCCATGCAGGCTGCATGTAACTGATGTTGCTTGTTGGCCAGAACCAGATGATTGACAGTTCAAGGAGGGAGACCATCAGTTCAAAATAAACTTTTTACTAAGCACTAACTTGAGGAGGGTTATACACAGTAGATAGCGGTTACATATCTTTTGAAACGTTTCCTTGATAATACGGTGTCCTCATTCAAACTCAATGTCTTCCTCTTCTCTCTCTTTACTTATTCTCTGTCTTCACTATTCCTGCCAGTCCTTATCTTGTCTTCTACTGAGGCTCTGAAACTCCCGCCCGGGGCACTCTTGTGTCGCGTACTGTGTCCTGTCTGGGCCCGTCACCTTTAGGATTTATAAACTTTGGGATGTACTGCTAGGCGTCTTCTCATAGGACCCGTCTCCCGTAAATCACTCTGTCTCTCAGTCACTCTTTCTTGTTTTGGATCATGCCATCTCTTTCTTCTGGTCTCCTTTCACTTCTAGGGACACCCAACAAATGAGGCACTGCTGACATCAGACCTTCTCTATGCACTCTGTGCCTTATCTGACGTCCCAACAGGAAATTGTCTCTAACTTCAGCTTAGCCCCTCCCACTCTGGGCTAGTCCTAAACATTGACTCTTGCTTTCCGTATTGTCAAGCAGCACACCTTATCAATATTACTAACGCTAGTCACAATTCACATTATACATCACAATGACACTTAATTCTTCAAGGACGACCATGAGCAGTATGTCCATCTCCTCTTACATACCAATAGTATAAATTGTTTTTGAGGGGTAGAATATTTTTTTTCCTTTGGGAAAAAAAACACTATATATAAAATACAATATTTATAGAAGTTTGGAGAAGGATTTAACCTAACGGCATGTACATTGACTCATATGTTTTTTTATTTTTAAGGTTCTGGGCCTTTGCTGGTCACTTCAGTGAGAAAGCTCAAAGGTCATGTACTCTTACTTACTATCGCGTGAGAAGGGAACAGTTGAGCGTATATAGAGTGAGTGCATGAGACAGCAACAAACGAAGATTTCTGATTGCAATTAGGAGACAGTGGCAAAAAAATCAGTAAACGAATAAACTACACTCAGTTGTTCCTTGCTAACCAATTCAAGAGATGATCCACATAGTCACAGTAGGACCTCAAAGACTTAAAAGTTAAAGGAATAAAATAATAACCTTGTGTATGTATATGGTAGTATATTGGCCACATAGTGTATTTGTGCACTTGTGCATTAATTTAATACTTAAGGTATGCAAGCCTTATTTTTTCTTTTCTGTGTGCAGTACATATCGAGGGAGGTGGCCCTCTACGGGTATCGGCACCCTTGTTCATCCATCTTTCCCACATAAGGTTTTAATTGCAAGCTAAGCCTCATTTCCTTTTAACTCTCCATTCACATGAGGCTGTTTTGGCACAAAGAGAAGAAGGACATTTTGTGTTTAGGGACCATCCATATTAAAAGGTCACCTTGACGTGGTTGGATGGCTTTTGCGCTCTTTAATAAAAAAAAAAATGACAACTAAGTACCTTAACGTTTTTAACGCTTTGCAGCAATATTGGAATTCATGTCTTCATTAGTCACAGTGAGATGACACATCGTGTATGTACATAAAAATACTTACCTCGTCTGGGCTTGATATTATGTTGACACTGACAACCTGGTCGGAGACGACAGACTCGGTATGTATTCTGTTAAGACGACTCCTCAACTCAGAGTTGTGGTTCAGCGCCTGCAAAGTAAAATTCCAAAGTGATGCAAAGTTTTGGGGATTTTGTTCTCAAGACCTATATTTTTAACTCCAAATGGCTATCCAACCACGAAAATAATTTTTAAGAAACACCCAGCATGCTACAAACAAAAAGCATACAGCAGCACTTTGTAGGCACTAATATGCAAACACTGAATATATGAAATTTGGACTGCATGACTGTTATATAGATATACTGTACTTTAAAAAATAAAGGTAGTTAGCACATAAATTGGCCACTTCATGTGTGGCTTTCCACACTAGATTTATTGGTCCGGAGGTGCTGGTCATTTTTTTTTTTTATGTAGTTCATGCCTGCCTCTTTTTCTGACATTGCACTACTCATATCAACCTAAGGCTGTTTTTAATTAGTGCAGGACCCTATCTGCCCTGGAAATTTGTAGGCTTATGTTTAAACAGATATGTGAAAAAAATGGTACCGGTGTCATCGGTGTTGTGCATAAGTGTGCCATTAGTGGTTTAAAGAAATAAATAAATGACAAATCTTCTCCTAAACTTTGCAATGTTAAACACAGATGGCACACGGTCTGCACAGCGATGCCATCTATGTGCTGCACATGCTTTCCACGGACCCATAGATTTGCATTAGCTCTTTACAGCCATGCTGCCGCAAAAAAAAAACGGACATGTGAATAGCAACATAGATTATAATGAGTACGTGTTGTATCCATGAAAAAAATGGATACAACGTGGACGTGCAACACGGACGTCCGAATAAGGCCTAAGTCTGTGTTAGTTTTTGTAAGGTTTTTTTTTGCCAACTCCATTACTGAAAGCAACATAGGAAACATATACTGTAAGTATTTTTTTAATACTTTTACTTTGGCTGAAATCCACTTTTGACCTAATACTGCTTACGAGAATGATAACAAATCTGTTCTGTTTAGGTAAGACCCAAACCATGTCCAATTCCCTGAAGCTGCCAGCAGCAGAGCCCTAGTACGACTCTGCTGATTCCTGCAGCTGCTGCCTGTAAACTACTACATGCACCAACCTGTTGATATACACTTATTAGCAAAAATAAACCTGTATAATAAAAGAGAATGTGTTCTATGATGATGAACAAATCTATCACTGACAGAACTGCGTCGGGTTTCAGGGTTTTAGGCATCAGACTGCAGTAATTGGCATGAAGAGAGCTGCGGTACGTTGACGGTAAGAGGATGCAGAGGTTTTCTACCCGTATGGGTCACAACATTTAATATAATACTGAATCACAACATGTTTATCACTCGGCATATGGCTGAAGTTCAGCAGAAGGGGAGCCAATAATTAGTTTCTTTAGCACGGTTGTGGAAAGGCGTCTTGTAACCCGAAATTAAAACGTACCTGAGAAAGTGACTGTCTGAGGCGTGTAATCTGTGTGTTGTGGTTGCTGTAATCCTGGTCAGAAACCATCTGCTTCATTTTTTCCTTCTCAATTGCAATTGTGTTATAGGCAGATTTCAGGCGCGAATGGACTGGAAACGAAAAAATGACTGGATTAAAATCTAGTGTGTTAGTTTACTAGTTTATACAGCGCCATTAGTTCCACAGAGCTTTACAGACATCATCATCGCTGTCCCCATTGGGGCTCACAATCTAAACTCCCTATCAGCATGTCTTTGGAGAGCGTGAGTAAACCCACGCAAACATGGGGAGAACATACAAACGCCTTGCAGATGCTCTCATTGGTGGGATTTGAACCTAGGATGCCCCAAAAAAATCCTCAAAAAAAAACCTTGAAAAAACTAATTTTATCACAAATTTTTTACAATATTAAAACAGTCAGCAGATTAAATTACATGCTGGAATCTCTTAAAAGTGGTAACCTAACTTGGTCTGTAATTTGCTAGGTGCTCTTGCCAGTAAGGGCTGTATATGGACTTCATAGAAAGTCTACGGGCTCGTACATGATTCTAAAAATGCTCATGATCGGTAAGAGTCTCAGGATCAGGACTACCACAAATTGAAAATACTTTAAGAGGGTTACTCAAGAATGAATGTAATAAAACTGCCCCGTCATATACAAAAAATATTTAGAATTGAGACTCTCAATTCTAAATATTTTTCTATCTACTGGCTAACACGGTACGAAGATACACATCTTTCCACCCATCATATACGATAATTCATGTAATCTGTCAGTAAGTCCAATCCCCAAAACTTCATATCAAGAATAAAGGTCTTTGAAATATATATCCATCAACACCTTTATATCTTCTATCTATCGCAGCATTTCTAAGAAATGCAAATGAGGCATTAAAGTGCCAGGCAAAGAAAACAGACAGTGAGCAATCAATCAAGTTAAAAACGCTGGTGCTAGGTGGGGAAACAAGTTCAGGAGGCAAAGGCTTGGGAAGTGCTCTGTCACAGGCAAAGCACTTGATGCCCAATTTGCATTTGACTTCAAAACCTAATTTCTCAAGAATGCAGCAACAGATAGAAGACATAAAGGTGTTGATGAATTTAGATTTCAAAGACCTGAATGTCAATATGTGCAGTTTGGGGACGTTGACCTTACTGACAGATTCCCTTTAAGGGTTATATTGGCATAAGAAAATGCAAAATCTACAATCTGTATAATCTATAGATTGTGTCTCGTATTGAGGCTTAGCTACAACAGAGCTACAAAAGAGTATGTCTGAGCTGCACTACTTCACACAACTGGTGGACAGGTATGGCGCGGTTTTTGAAGCAGACATCTTTTATAACACTGGATATAATGGAGCGGCTGCAGACAGCTGCTCCTGCTTGCTTCAGTAATAAAACATTAAAATACAATAAAATCTTTATAAATTGATGCACAGTCTTTTATGAATATATGACCACACTCTACTAGATAAAATTAAGAACATATACTGCTATCTCCAACATATACCTTTCTGTGCTAATAAGCAAAATTCCTCTTGCAGTTTGGTATAATCAGATGCAAACTCCAGGGCATCAGCTACATGACTTGGAGGATTTTGGAACTCAACATCTGCATAGAGGTTAGGGTTGGAGGCGTGCAGTCGAACCGGGGACATTGAGGCGCTGAGAGGTACCTAGGAAAAATACACTATTAAACCAGTAAATTATGGAGCATTGGTTAATATTTATCATGCGACTATATAATGTCAACATATTCTGCAGACATTATCATCGCTGTCCCCACTGGGGTTCACAATCTAGATTCCCTATCAGTATGTCTTTGGAGTGTGGGAAGAAACCGGAGAACCCGGAGGAAAGCCACGTAAACACGGGGAGAACTTACAAACTCCTTGCAGATGTCCTTGGCGGAATCTGTTGCAAAGTAAACAGTGCTAACCACTGAGACGCCGTACTTGATGCCAATCTGCTCAACTTACAAATTATATATATCATCCTATGTTACCTTGTTAAATATTTTATTGCTACTCTGACCAGAATTGACCTGAAAGTATAATATAGAAAATTCATTTATATTTTATCAGAATATTATTGATTTCTACGCCGGTAAGCTCCAGACATGGATGCTCCTCAGTTAAAATAATCCCCCTAACTGCTGTTCGACTCCTAAAGTAAACAATACAATTACTTACTTATGTTCGTGTATAAGAAAAACAGCAAGCTATAAAAAATAGTGAGTTTTTAAAATTGTATGCTGCAAGCCAACTTCAACTGTGCGTTGGCACAGGCCTGTAAGTATAATTCAGTGCCCGGTATAAAACAGCACTCCAAAGGGGACTTTGGGATAGTTATCAATCCTTAGAAATCATACTTGTCAACCATCCCCGATTTTGTCAGGACAGTCCTTGAAGGAATGTCCCTGTAGATCACGTGAAGTAATTACCCCCTCTGCTCCTCCTTGGTCAGGTCTCGTCTTCAATACTGTGTCCAGTTCTGGGCACCACATTTTAAAAAGACATTGAAAAACTGGAGTAAGTTCAGAGAAGAGCTACCAGGATGGTGAGCAGACTGCAAAGTATGTCCTACGAGGAATGGTTAAGCTGAGAATGTTTAGCTTGCAAAAAAGAAGGCGAAGAGGAGACTTAATAACTGTTTACAAATATCTGAAGGGATGTCACAGTGTAGAGGGATCATTATTCTCATTTGCACATGGAAACACGAGAAGCAATGGAATGAAACTGAAAGGGAGAAGACTCAGATTAGATATTAGAAAAAACTTTTTGACAGTGAGGGTGATCAATGAGTGGAACAGGCTGCCACGAGAGGTGGTGAGTGCTCTTTCAATGGAAGTCTTCAAACAGAGGCTGGACAGACATCTGTCTGAGATGGTTTAGTGAATCCTGCATTGAGCAGGGGGTTGGACACGATGACCCTGGAGGTCCCGTCCAACTCTACCATTCTATGATTCAAACTGGCCCAAAATGCATCACAAAATCATGCGCAAGGCAGACATTTTGGGGGCATCTGCAGTTTGTTTTGTAAGCTCTTTTGGAGGCAGGGATTAAATGTCCAGACTTTTACATTTTGAAAGTTGGTATGCATGATAGATATGACTAAGACCCATTTTAGAACATCATTTCGAAATGCGTAAGATCAGAAGGCTACTTTTTTCTACTTTGATGACTTATATTCGTTTTTAATCTTATGAAATAAAGAATTCAGATTTTTTTTTTTTTAGCTTTGAAGACGAGCGCTGGAACTTCCTTTCACATAAAATTAGAAAAGGAAAAAAGTTCCTTATTGGCAAAGTTAATCAAATTTACATCCAGGATAACATTTTTTATTCACAAATAATGACCGAATCGGCTATCGTGATTACGCTATAATGATACATTTTTCTAGAAGCAGATGAAATATCCGCAGGGGCTCAGTAGGTAAGGCGGGTATTATAACTTTACAAGGAGCTCACTACTGTCTATTAGATTGTATACAAAGTTATTTCATTGCATGGAATTTCATTGCTCACAATTACTGCCGCATTGTTAGGGACACGAGCGGCTGATCAGTGGGAGCTCGGTGCCCCCGCACTATTTCAACGGAACCATAAAAGTCAATGTAAATGTATCAAAATGAGATACGCAATATCTCTTTGCCAATTCCTCAAGAATCAGGAAAATTAGAAATTGCGATTCGCATTGTGAACAGATACACAATGGCCTAATGCCGATGTATTCAATAACGAACAAAAAGCAAGAATGACATTTTCAAGATTATTCGCAAACCATTATATTACATCGTTAACTGAATAAAAAGGTAAATGGAACTATACCAGTGTAGATTTTGCCTATTTATTCATGGGAATAAATAGGCAAAATAAAAATAAAAATTATCCTCAAGAAGGTAAAATCTTTGAGCTACAACAATCACCAACACTCTTGTTACAGAGCAGCAGATTAGTACTCGTGTATGAAAGTTACTTCTGCATCCAGTGCTATAATTTGAGCTTCGGAGGTGGATTCTGTCATGTTTCATGGGAGGAAAAGCGCTTTTTTTTTCCTGGTAAAATAACAAATGACATGGTGGAATCTCATGTTCCTATTGTAAATTGAAGATGTCTGGAGGGCCATTGTGGAATCCAATGTATGGCAAAAATAGCAATGCAAGGAGGATATATTTATTGCATAAAGATCAGACATTACTAATTATAAAACCAACACATCGTCTGCCGGGAACTCAATGGTATTGGCACGTGATAACTTGCATCACAATGAGCCTTTATTTCATGTTCTATATTTTTATACTATTATCATTTCAATTTGCAAGGGATTTTTTATTCTAATAATCTTGTAGCAGAAGATACACAATTGTTTCCCCTGGTTATTTTTGATTTTTTTTTTAAATATGTATTAAAAAATTTTTTTAATCCATCCACATAGGTCAGATCTGATCAGGATCAAAACTAGGTATATTTTGTGTGGGTTTCGGTTAGCATATGTATACGCATGTGAAACCCATGACCACAAAATTTCTGCAGCGCAAATGTTGAGGTGTCACATTTTGTCAAAAATGCTTTCATGCCACTGATGAGAGTCAACAAGGCTGAAACAGTTCTCTGGGAGTGGGTCTACCACTGTATTACTTTCCTAGGGTTTACACCATCAATTCTAGGGGTGGGGCATTACATTACATTTGGCTCCACCTGCTATTATAAAATGTAAAATATACCCCTTATTTTGCTTATTTTGCAGATGTGTGATGGAAATGATAATATGTATGCCCTCTAGTTTAGGAAGGCAAAGCTTTACTAATATACATACTGTACCTTTAAAGAGGACCTGTCATCTGGTCAAATGTGGCCAGTTTTTATTCCCACTATTCTCATTTTTTTTTTAAATCCTCCCTACAGTTCCGCATGGGCTTTACTAAGGGGGCGTGGCTTCCAGGGTGATTATGCAGAGCAGCCTAAACACACGCCCCAGAGAAGCCTGTGAGCACCTCCCCATTGGTAAAGACCATAAAATGCAGCACTAAATAAATCATATGTGTTTAGAACTTTATTGTGGATTTAGAAAAAAAACAAAAAACAAAAAAACCCACAGAATAATTAGGGGAGCAGTGGGAATTAAATAAGAGAATAAACTGGACACTTGACCCGGTAACAGGTCCCCTTTAAGGCTACTAACGAGTTGTTATAGACGCTACTAACGAGTTGTTATAGACATTGCCTGGTGCCAAGGACCAGTCTGTTAAAGAAATCCCTACTTTTTACACTAAGAAATAACGCATTATGTGTCGAATGATGGGAGTACAGTATGAGATGCATAAAGCATTACTCCTCACGAGACATGCCGTCTCCTGCTGACTGTAAAGGATTTTCAGGCCATTTGACAAAAGTTGCTGGGTAGAATGTGAATGAGCTGGGAAGTCCTGGATCTCACCAGGGAGTCTCATCACAGCTTCTTCGGTTTCTTCACAAGATCTATTTTAGGGAAGGCATTACAAGTGGCTGTCAAATCTTATTTTGTCTCCCGAGCCACAGTGATATTTAACGGGGCGTAATGCATTATTTATAGTCGGGGTAACGGCTAGGTGACACTGCACAATGTGTATATACAAATGACAGCTAGAGCTCGCAGAAGAGATAGTAGAACAGAAGACATTGATAGCAATTGGCCATTTTTATTGTCTTATTATATTCCACACATTTTTACACTTAAAGGGAACCGGTCAAAAGGTTTTCCCCCATATAAAGTACGGGCAGCAATATATAAGCACTATGTGACAGCATTCTAGCTTTTATTATACTCACCTATGGCGCGGTCGGGTCCCATGGGAATCGCTGGTTTTGATCTGGCGCCTCTACTCTTCTTGCGATCGCCGTCCTTTTTCTTGTTTTGACTGGATGATGCATCCTATGTCATCCACGCAGTGTCCTCCATAGTGCTCTGGTGCAGGTGTACTTCTCTCTGCCGTACCGAGGGCAGAGTAAAGTACTGTAATGCGCATGCATGGAGAAAGGTCAAAGATGGCCGGCACATGCACCCTACAATACTTTGCTCTGCCCCCGGCAGGGCAGAGAGAAGTACGACTGCGCAGGAGTGCGATGGAGGACACTGTGTGGATGATGCAGGACGCGTCATCCACACGAAGTAAGAAGGAGGATGGCACTGCAAGAGGAGAGGAGCAGCAGATCAAGATCAGAGACGCCCATTGGACCAGACTTGCTTTTTGAAGTTTTACATTTTATACTATTAACATGCTGCACAAATAAGATACTAACTTTAGTCACTATCAAATTTATATATTTTTATTTGTTTCATTATAGTTGCACAAAAAAATGCCTGATTTGAAAAAATATATATTTGTTTTGTTGCCATACTCAGAGTTATACAATTTTCGATAGCTGTATAAGTGCTTATTTTTTACAAGATGCAGTATTCCTTAGTATTTTCTGATACAAAAAATGTTTTGATCAGTTTTTATTAAACTTTTTCACAGCAATTCTCAAATGTTGTTAAACGCTGATTACTATTGAGTTTAATTAACATATTAGCTTCATGCAGCAAAATAATTTTTTTTAAATATGGTTCAACACATTCTGAAATCTATAACATTTTTAATTTTCTATAGACAGAGGTATGAACACTAGTTTTTTTTGCGAGATAAGATGTAGTTTTAATTGGGGCCAATTTTGCATACATATAACTTTTTATTTCATTTTTGTGAGGCTGGATGAGCAAAAACGAGCAATTCTAGTACTGCTTTTTTAATCTTTTTGTTACCTCATTCATCATATGGCATAAATAATGATAAAGTATTATAGTTCCGGTCAATACGATTACAGTGATACCCACTTTATACAATTTTTTTTTATACTTTTTACTACTTTACACAAGAAACTATGTTTTTTTGCATCATGTTCTGGGAGCCATAACTTTTTCAGATTTTCACGATTTACTGAACTCTATGAAGGCTTGAATTTTTCTGTAACAAGCTGTAGTTTTCTTGGTACCATTTTGGGATACATGCAACATTTTGATATTTTTTTCATTTTATTTTTTTGTGAGGTGGGATGAACAAAAACAGGAAATCTGTCATAATTGTTTCTATTATTGAACTGTCTTCCATGAGACTATCAGAGCTTGGGCTACTTTTTTTTTTATATAACCTAATCCTGATTTACTCTTCACCACAACTTTATCCCTGACATTTCTGGTGTGTTCCTTGGTTTTCATGATGCTGCATTAACCCCTAATGTTCTCAAACAAACCTCTGAGGCCTTCACAAAACAGCTGTAGTTATACTGAGAATAAATTATGTACAGCTGGAGTTAATTTACTAATTATGTGACTTATGGAAGCAATTGGTCACTCAGGATTTTATTTAGGAGTATCAGACTATACAGGGCCAAATACAAATGCACGTCAAAATTTTCAGATTTATATTTCTAAAATATTTAGAAAACCATGTATCACCTCCGTCACAGATTTTTTCTAATTTGTGTTGGTATATCATATTCAATCCAAATGAAAAAACAAAAAACAAACTTTAAGTTTGTGGTTGTAATATGAAAAAAAATGTGGAAAAGTTCACGGGGTGTGAATACTTTTTCAAGGTACTGCATGTATATATATGGGAGAAGATGTATGTTATTCATTTAAATCCTTGGACATTCTAGGCTTCGGAGTCCAGCAGGTTGTCCTATTCAGTTATAGGACCACGTTCTGGACTCCTAAGCCTATAATACTTTTCCATGGTGTATATATATATACTAGCTGTAGTACCCGGCTTCGCCCGGGT
>VIAB01000257.1:232682-246284 GCA_009801035.1 Oophaga pumilio
AAAAAAAAAAGTATTAGTGTAAACAAACTAGAAATGTATATAGAAAGTAAAGCAATATATAAAATGGATTTTTTTGTATAACTGCAAAAACAAATATGTTCACAAATGCATACTGATTTTTCTTGATGGCGGTCAGAGAGAAAGCTTCGTCCCCTCCCTCATGCTCAGACATTATTCTATGCGTGAGCATAGAGAAAGGAAGCGAAAAAATAAATCTCTGAGAATGGTTCAAATCAGCTACAAGACAGAATGAATTATGCAGAAAAGCCAGGACCTTCAGAATGAAATTAAAGATAGAAGGAAGCAAAAAAAAAGTGATAAAGTACCGTATATTACAAAGTTTCATAAGTTTATGTAGGCTGCTCAATAATTAAATAAAAAAAGTGGACTGGCTCTTTAAAAAAAATAAAAAATAAAAATAATTATATACCCCAAAAATGCAAACTCTAAACTTGAACCCTAAAATAAATACAGACTCTAAAATTTAAATAGAACAAACAATACAAAAAAAAGTGTTTTTAGTAATCCAACCAGGCACCATGATAACATACCTCTATTGCCCTCATGAGTCGGGGTACACACATCTGAGTTTCACAGTGTAAGGACTGAGATTTCAGGACCACCTGCCACCCAAATGTGCCTATGTTGAATTTGGGTCAGAAGAACTGAAACCGATCTGTATAAAGACTGTGAAACTCGGCCGTGAGAACCCAGCCATACTCCTGGACAACACTTGCACGTAACGCCCAAGTTTGAAAAATAAATGATCACTAGTCTTCTGGATTGTCTGGAGACAAGATGTGGCACATGGGACATTTTCCTGCTCTCCTGGGAGAATCGGCACTCAATGTAATCTAAGAACCTCCAAAATATTATACTGGAAAAATCAATTCTAAACATATCAGTTATGCAGATCGCTCCGTTACGTCTTCATAAACACTTTATAGTACTGTGTGGAACTATTTACAGATCTTTCTGCATAAATCTGATGTTTTCTCTTCACTGTTCTCACATAATTGTCTCGAAGGCTTCAATATTTACATTCTGAAACAAACCAACTGCAAAAGTAATAGGCGAAGCTGCAATCCATCGGAGGAAGGAGCGCACGATAACGCTTATTTACTGCTATTCTGCTAGACTCAAGCCTAGAGCAGGAAATAAATCCAAATCTGGATCTCTTTATGTTACAGATCTAAGAAACACTAGAGACTTCGCTTTCACAGAAATTGTGTTTGATCAAGTGTTTATACCCTCAGTCCCTGGACGCTTTACTGAAAATCCATTTTGCACTGTGCGGAATGTGTATAGGGACGTCCCACTTGACGTTCCATCATCCTTGGTTAAAGGAAAAATCTCCTAAATTCTGTAGAGTGTAAATGATATTGAATATGATGCAACCGTGGTTTTCCAACAGTCATAGATACTTAGATCAGATCATCATGTTTTCCTCCACTTCTCCTCATCAGTCAGAGATAAGGTGTATGTGGCTCATGGAATCTTCAATTAAAGGGAATCTGTAAGAAAGATCATCCCCCCAAACCACATATATGGTCATACAGATCTTTAAAAGCTAAATTCATCAATACCTTTATACCTTTTATCTGTTGCTGCATTCCCGAGAAATCTGCATTATCATTTATATACAAATGAGATGTTAAGTGCTCTGAGCTTGACAAAGAACTTCCCGGGCTTCTGTCTCCTGAGGTCATTTTTCCGCCTAACACCGGCATCATTAGCTTGATTAAAAACTCACTGTTCAGGCCAGGTGCAAGAAAATCAGATAGTGAGCTTTCAATCAACCTAAAGAGGTTGTTGCTAGGCAAGTTAAAAACCTCAGAGACAGAGGCTTGGGAAGTGCTCTGTCATGCCCAGAGCACTAAACACCTATTTTGCATATGGATTAAAACACTGATTTCTCAAAAATGCAGAAACAGATAGAAGTTATAAGAGTGTTGATGGATTAAGCTTTCAAGACCTGGATGTCCATATATGCAGATGTGGAAGAGTTTACTGACAGATTCATTTTAAATATTCTACACATTACTTTATGTTATTTTTGTTTGGGTTCTGAAACCTACAGCAATATTCAGCCTCATAAAGTTATGATCTCCGAACTACTCCTGAAGACTAATCAACCATAAGCAGGGAACCACCCAGGAAATATACATATTTGACAACCCTTAAAAAAGCAAAAATCAATAAAAAAAATAAATAAAGTCGTCCATCAAGTCTAAACTACAGTACACTACTACTTATAATACTACTGTTATAGTCTAGAGCTGCGGTCCCAACCTTTCATACCTTGAGAGCCACATTCAACTTTGAGAGATGGTTGCATGCCACATCCAGTGCCATCCTTCCCCCTCCAGTAGTGACAGCTAGAATCCACCATTACCGGTGTGATGACAGCCAAAGCTTCCCCTTTCGACCAGGGTCATTTGGATGTTTTGGGTTGTCATTATGATTTAACAAGAGAAAACACAGTAGTTTGACAATAAATGGCTTCACCCAACCACTAACCATGAGTGGAGGAAAAGTTTTGGCGTTATCATTCATATTCTCTGAAAAAAAGGCCAAGAAAGCAAAAATTCTGCCGGGGTATGTAAACTTTTGAGCACAACTGTAGGACCCATGAACTCAAGACAGTAATCCAAGTCCCTGTAAGTATAGATGACATATCACCTAAGGGCTCTCCCAGATTGACATCTCCAACATGTATGTATACATCTGCATGTATGTATGTTTATGTGCAAGTGTCCAACAATTGTGAGTTTCTGATAATAATGCAGCTCACAGGTCAAAAGGGTGCAGAAAATTCTGAATATTACTGTTGAGTAGATATATTTTTCTCCAGCACTTGGCTCAGCCCCACATTTTATGGATCTTAGCTCCACACTATTACGACCACAAACAGATATTACTTCCACTACTCTAATTCTTGCTTCTAACGAATTTCTGGACAAGCCGTTAAATAAATTGGCAGTTAGAGAAATGTTTTAGGGGGAATTCACATTATGCTTATTTTACAGGTCAGAGCAGGGCCGGACTGGCCATCTGGCAATAATGGCAAATGCCAGAAGGACCTGTCTGGTCATGGGCTGCCTTGTCTGCTACGTTGTTTACAAAATTAGTGTTCTCAAGACACCCATACTGTTAAGAGCTGACTCCGTCAATTACCCCAGCAGATCATGGCATTATTAGAAATATTGGTCTTGTAGTAAATCTTGCTTTCCTCCATCTATGGTAATATTAGCAATATATCCTATCTGGTGCTTGGGGACAGTGACAGCATGGGCCTTAGTGATTCCAAATGCCAGGGCTGAATTTCAGCCCCAGTCCGTACCTGGGTCAGAGCATTAATATATTGCTATTCAACAAAGTAATATGAGAATTATCAGCTAATGCAGATGTTTAGTAAAAAAAAAAACCTTCATAAAACTAAAAAACAACAAGGAGACATGATACAGAAGGTATAGTAAAACCAGTGAAATCTGTCTTTATTGTCTTTTATTAAAGGGAATCTGTCAGCAGGTTTTTGCAATGTAATCTGAGGACAGCATGAGGTAGGGGCTGAAACACAGAATTCAGGGATGTGTCACTTATCAGGCTGTGTGCTGTTGATTCAATGCAGTGTAGTGTTTTATCACCAGGAGATTATCACTGCCTGGACTACAGCTCCCGTGAGAACTAGTCTGACCACACCCCCTCCACTGATAAGCAGTTCACTATCAATATACACAGAGGCTGTGGTGTGGGCAGGGGCAGCTTTCTGAACTTTACTACGTCTAAAAACTCTGATTGTGTCACAACTGCTGCACCCAGTAAACTAAGTATTACATCTCTAGAATCAGGGTCTTTTTTCCTACATTATGCTGCGCTCAGATCATGTAGCAAACACCTGGTTACAGATTCCCTTTAAGGCTCTGACACATTGAGAAAAAATTATCATGTCAAATGAGCCAATCTGAGTGAGAAAATTGTATTTCACATAGAGATGAGCAAAAAAGATGATCTGTCTATAATCCAGGCCAGTCCTTAGTGGCAGCCGGACCAAGCCAATTTTAACTTTTGCACCCAACATCCTCTGTCAGGATGTTGCACAGTGACACACATCATGATCTTGCCGAGCTTAGTAAGAGCAAGAGGTGCCTACAGTAAGTCACCAGGCTGAGGGTATCGGGTGCAGAAGTGAAGACTGCACAGAAGGATTTAGAAGCAGCGTCAAGTTGTAATTTTCAGATAAATGAGCATTTAAATTGACTTTTGCAAGAAATCCTCCAAATAGAACACTAATATTCAGAAGGTTTTTTTTTAAGATTTTATGCCAATGGCCTATCCCACCTCCGGGACCACGGTGGTGCTCGCTGGAAGGCCACAGTGCCTTTACTGCATTACTGACAAAGTGACTATCAATGGGGCAGATTTATCAAAACGGTCTATAAGAAAAACTTTTTGTTGCCCATAGCAACCAATCGTAATGAAGCATTCATTTTACGAGAACAGGTTAAAAAACGAAAGCTGAGATCTTATTAGTTACTACGGGCAACAAGGACAGTTTTTCTTACAGGTAATTTTGATATATGAAGCCCAATAGGTCAAAGCTACCAAACTGCCTAGTCATTAGACAGATCGGACATAGACTAGGGAGCAGAGATGAGCAAATCGATTTTCAGGACACTGATCCAGCGGTAACATCAGTGGTCCGTGTCCGCCTGAGAGGAGCTCTCCTCCTAGCCGCCAGCATCTCTGACACTTTTTTATTTAAAGGCCCGGTGCGACTTTATTGTTGCTGCTTGACAAAACACTTGGTTTCACGCAGGGTCTACAAAACAGAAGAGACGCAGGTGATGCCAACAGTTAGGAGGCGGTTCGCAGGGCTCCCATCTGATGGCCATGGACCTGGAGACTTCACAGGGGCCTACCGGAGGATTCACCTGTTCACCTGTGGGCCAGTCTGAGCCGGAAGACAAATATTTAATAAAGTTAGTTTTATTGACCAAAAAATGCTTAGTTTCGTTTTTGCACTTTCTCATCGCTTTCTCTGGAAGAAGAAACACTGCAAAAATGCTGAAAGAGTTGACATACTGCAGATTTAACAAACACTTATGTTCCAATTAAATCTGGAAAAAAATAAGCATGTGCGTGAGATTTCTGAAATCATATCTTTTGCTGGTACTGTAAAAAAACACCTTTTAATTTGCATTAAAAAAAAATGCAACGTGTGAACATAGTCTTACAAAGCAGAAAAAGCCCAACAGAGGGCAAAGGGGACACTTTCTTGGTCTCAAGCGAAAATTAAGCCTATGAATGTGCTTGATGTATGTGGAGGAACAAATGTGATGGACATCCGATATGTACGATATGTCTCATATGTTAAAGCGCTCTTTATACTAGACATTTTTAGTGCAGTAGTTGCATTATTTGGATGATGTATGCCACCACAATATCACTATTAGAAAGTAAGACAACAAAAACAATAATATAATAACCTATATACCATAATACCAAATGCTTTAATATGGAACTGTGAGCAGAAATACATACAAAATGTCATTTTTGACAATAATATTCAACAGAAAACGTCAACAAAATAGTAAAATTCAACGCGATAGTCTAAACGGTTTTCAGAAACTATTCATTCTAATAGAAAGATTTCAGAAGCCTCGGGCCCATTAAGAAGCTCGGGAGCATTTGCCGATAGCGAGTATAAATTTCTGCAGTCACGGATGGCTTCTCCCTGGGCAGAATAGATTTGTTCATCAGTTTATATATTATGGTAATAGAGTTCTGTGGGAGGTTTCGCTCCTATTTTTTCGACCGCATTAGTTTACTTTTTTGAGCTTGTGATTACATAAGAATCGCTCTTATAAGAAAGCACAAAATATGAAATATGAAGTGCTATATCCATCTGTTCTACGTCATAGGGTGAAGCCAAACATTGCGGCCGCTGTCTGGTTGGAGCAAATTTGATGATTATGGGTAAATGGTAAATTTTTAAATTATATTTCCCCCCACTCCTCCAAAAAGAAAAAAACGCTTGGCCAAAAATGAAAAAGTAAGTTTTAAGTAAATGGGTTGACTCCTCTCTCAAGTACCTAGTTGCTCCCAAGCCAATTGTTATGGGGTCCTCAAATTGTCTCTTTTCACACAGCATTCTCATCAGTAGTGGCGTCAATAAGGTCACCGTATCACTACCGTCAAAACAGGATGTCATTGCTGCAGTGATACTAGGGGCCCCAATTCATCAAAGCTCTCACGTCAGAATTCGGATTCGCACGCCACTTGTCAGATGCTTCAGATTCATGAAGAGGCGGATCCGGAATGTCTAACTCTACCATGCCCCCTCATCAAGACTGGAAACAAAATTGACACTCTTGATGAATCGGGACCCTTGGTGTTTTTAAAAAAATATAAAAATAGTCTTAAAATGGGTTGTCCACTACTCAGACAACCCCTTTATGAATTCCTATGTACCTACCCCTCCCCCATTAAAATAATAACACGTAGGCCGGTGTCACTCTTGCGAGTGTGATGCGACAAACTCGCACGAGTTTCTCGCATCACACTCACAAGTGTGACACAGGCCTTATACTCACCTCCGGTGCCAGCGCCGTTCCAGTGGTGTCAGCACTGGCTCTCCTGGGAATCAAGTGACATTGTTATGTCACGCGATCCCTGGGGCGAATCAGTGCTGGCTTTGGTATCCTCTCCTGCAGACGTACCAGTAATTGACATCTGGAGGAAGTGAGAGCTGCAGCTGGTTTCTCACTTCCTCCGGTTGTCTTGATTTCTCTGAAGGAAAGGAGAGTGAAGCTGACTGGCTGCATTGATTACATGACATAATGTCACGCGATCCCCAGGAGAGCCAGTGCTGACACCGCTGAAATGGCGCCAGCACCAGAGGTGAGTATAGGTGTTATACTTTTATTATACTGGGGGGGGAAACAAAAGGATTCAGAAGCGGTTGTCTAACTAGTGGACAACTACTTCAAGTGTGCCAATAGTAGCCATTGAAAAAAAACTGCAAAATTACATCATGCATGTACATGCAGCTAAATGGCTAAGGGTGCAGAAGTTATAGCTATAGGGGAGCAGAGTTAGAAATCACACCTTTACCCCGGAGATTGAGGGAACACAATGATCCCTCTATCACATAACAAATAAGTTTTATACATGGCATTTGACATTTGGGTGCCTTGTTAAAAAAAATTTAATTGGAACCCTGCAGGTTCAAGTTCTGCCCAAGTACGGTTCCTATTCTTATCAAATTAGTTTCTTTCTATAGTTAAACGACCAAGTGCAGTAAATATATGTTTTTTTACACGTAAATTTACGTCACTTGGTCCTCGGCTTTAACCCCAGGCCTTTGTATATGCACAACACATGGTTAAAGTTTCTCCAATCCAGCAGAAGCAGGTCCGTTCCACAGCTATTAGATACACACAGAAGCCTTGGAGAGAAGACAGTAGCAGTTTATCACCGCTTCTGTGTTCAATTTTGTTGAGTACATAGTGTTCAATGAGGGCTATGTAGTGTACTGAAACATCGGGATCTGTTTTCCCTGTAACTGGGGCTCCTATGGATGTCCCAGTTACAATGAAAAAAAAAAAAATCTGATCAATAAAGTAAATAAAAAATTCCCCAGAGATATTTCATCTCTTGGGGAACACATTATATATGAATAAAACAGTATATACCATACATATAAAATGTGAGCAAAAAAATAAAGTAATTAAAAGTCCACCAAAAATCATATTTTTTTCATATAAAATACACTTTACTACATACTTGTTAAAAAAATATAAAGATTCACATATTAATAGAATTGGTGTAAAACTGATTTGCCGTTTGGCTACATCTGTAATATGCGGACAGGAACCCTGAGAGCAATCTCTTACATGATGGCATCCACGGCTCTTCTTTTGATTAGCCGGACTGGCCCTTGCCAGTCATGGTTGCGGCAAGATGCACATGTGATGTTGTGCCAGGCCAACTAATTAAAAGAAGAGCTACGGATTCAGGAAGGTGGTAGCTGATTCTCAAGGTTCCCTTCTAGTGACCACAGATTACTGAAAGGGCCTATGAATTAAGTCCTACTCAGCATATTACGTATCAAAACTATCGTAATAACCTGGAGAATTTATTCAGTAGGTTATTTAGTGTGAAACATGAACAGTCAAAAAATATGAACACAAACTAAATCAAAAATCGCTTTTTTTTTTTATATATTTGTGTTGCAAAAAAAATCATATTAGAAGCACAACAAAACCTCATGCAGTTATGTCTGTGAAAAAAAATAAAATAAAAAAAATTGATGGCTGCTGAAAAGTGGAGAGGCAAAAAAAAAATGGCCCTTTCAGGCATGGTCATTAAAGGGCCAATGTTTTAATGACCTCCCTATTACTTTACAATAGAAGATTGGACAAAAGTTGAAACATTGTCCTCAGTAATTTCATTTATACAAGAACATTTACCCTATATGTTGGTTGTTTTTTAACCATTGTCTTTACAGTGTGATGATTCATACGGGCTGCATACAGTATGTTCACCAGTTTCATTAAAGCTTAATTTCAACTTTTAATCAGGTTACAAAACAAAAATCACTTTATATTCTTACAGATTGCTCACAGGAACATCCTATAGGCAAAGAATGACCAGAAGAGAATTCTTGACAATAAAAGGAATCCATAATCACGATGTAAGGGAAATGGACAGGATAAGTTTATAGCAAACTCACAGACCAAGTAAAGAGCATATAAATGTTTTATACTTGTATAACACATAGTAGATTATACTAAAGGATATACATAAAATATTAACACATGAGAAAGCAACTGTGCTTCAATCAATAAACGAATCGATAAAGTCTATACAGCAAGCAACTCTATACATTGCATGTTTAGATGCATCTATAATATAATTGTTTTTTTATATATATTTTTATGTATTGTCATGCAGCGGTTTTCACAACAATGCTGTAAAGAGGCAGTGACCAACTTAATTGTCTTTATTTTGGCAACTTCCAAGAATAATTTAAACTTTATCCTCCGCTTCGCAGCCGGATCGTCCATATAAGTCCGTATCAAATGCATTGTCGTGGGCTACTGCACCGCCATATCACTCGTGGGTGTATCAACGGCTTTGCCTTCTCTGGCCTGTGTTCAGACTCACAGAGACCTATCCTGCATACAGCCTCCAACTCTGATACTTGCAAATCAAACACTGACACACCTAAACCTCAACTGAAAGTTTAAATGGGTTTCGTGGACATGGGCCACTGCCAAGACCCGGAGTGGAGGGAGAGATCCGTCCCACTACCAATCCTACAGATCTCTCCAAAAATAAAAGCCTATGTAAGGTTTTCTTAAATAGTTTGACCAAATCCACTCTCTCTCTTTTTTTTTTGCATTGTAACCACAGGAGTGGCTGTAATTACAATAATCTCCAGCACGCCATTATATGTATCCTGGATTCATTGGGGATATAGATAGAGATAGATAGATATATATACACACATATACAGTGCTAAAAAAAATAATAAAAGGAACACTAAAATACAACATCCTAGATATCACTGAATGAAATGAAATATTCCAGTTGCAAATCCAGTTATAAAAATGATCAATATAAATTCAAATTAATATCCCATGGAGTTCTGGATTTGGAATGATACTCAAAATCAAAGTGGAAAATCAAATTACAATGCCTCAAGATAAGGAAATGCTCAGTAGTGTGCGTGGCCGCCACGTGCCTGTAAGACCTCCCTACGATGCCTGGGCATGGTCCTAATGAGGCGGCAGATGTTCAGCTGAGGGATCTACTCCTAGACTTGGATTAAAGCATCAGCCAACTCCTGGACATTCCGTGGTAAAACGTAGTAGTTAGGAAAACTGGGGAATGGAAGAGTGCACAATAGGGTTTTAAATGTAAAAACAAACACAGAAACCAATAAGGATCTGCTCACCTGGTAGTGTTGCACCTAAGCAACATGTATCAAATGCATATATCATCTGCTGCAGGACACGAGTCCAAAGAACTTACAGAAAGAACATATCCGGGTGAAGTGTCACTGGATGCGTTGCTGATAATTATATCCAATGAATATTTTCCTTGAAAATGCTATTTTAGCAGGTTTACAGAGTGTGGGGAATCCACGTTCCGATTAATCTGAGGTATAGTAATATGGCACTATTTGTTTGATATTTAATTTCCTCCACCATGCTTGAGTTCAAGCCTTTGGCTGTGGAGATTGTAATTTTTTAGTACTTGTACAGTTGCATTATTATGATTACGTCTGAGGATTCATTATTGGTATAAGGGGGTCTTACATTGAAATTTTTGGATGAGATTTTTTATTTGTTTTATTCCTCTCCCCCGATTCTTTGAATTGTATTTTTGAAATATATTTAGTTTCTATTTTTGCTGTCTTCTGCACATTGATTTACAGAACCTCTATTTATAGCGACTTACGTTTTTTAGCAATTGAGCTTATTTATTATTTTTGCGGTTCTCCCCTGTGAGGCACTCTGCTATTTTATTTTTTGGTTATATATTTTTTAATTAATTGTCAATAAAGTTTCATTAATTTTTAATGTTTTTATGGCTCTCTTCATAATTTTTGGCATTATTAGGTACCAAAATTTGTGATTAAAATATGGTAAGTGCAAAATAGTGGAAATGGATGTTTTGAAAGTTGCTGAAGTTCTCCAATCACTAGCAACGTTCTTGACAGAACTACGAGAACAGTTTGATTAATACGAGGGGGAAAAAACTTCTAAAAAGAAAACATTTATTTTTTCTTTTTGTATTGAAAATTTCAATAAAAATTACTTTAATTAAAAAAAAAAACATTTGAGCGTCATGAAGAGTTTCTCAGGAAACTTTAATCTGATGAGACACGTGATTGTGAAGTTCCTTTAAGCCGGCGTGATAACTTCTGAATCAATCAATTTCAAACAAACTTTTTGAGGACGGAGAGGGGGCGCAGAATCATAAGCTTTAGCCTAAGGCATAAAAATGTGTAAACCCGGCTCTTGGTAGGAAATAGAGCCGGGGAACCAAGGTGCTGGAACCATATCCTAATGCCCCGACGCGCGTCCAGCCTCATTTGCATATAACTGCAAACTGCACTTTTTTCTCTTAGTGTGCCATATAAAAGGTATCAATTTTGTGAAAAAAATATATGACTATGGAAACAGTTATGGAGGGTAAAGGTACCTTTAATATGTGAACTGCAGCTTTGAATTGTGTATTTTTAGGACATTATATTTGTGCCGCCTGCAGTTGCTGTTGGCATTGCGCTGAAATAATAGAATTGCAGTTTTATTTAGACATCATATTGCGGCATGTGGATTCTCATTCTGTAGAGCCCAGAGCACTTTATAAAAAGAAACTAATTCCCACAGCTCAAATCAGTCTGATGGAATTGTATAGATCTGGTCTACCAGTGTAATCTATTTAGAAGGCTACATTAGGCAGAGATTAGCAAATCCACAAGCAAATGCATATTTATACAGAGACACTTTGGCTATCCTGCCTTCGCAGTAAACTAGGCAAAATTTCTAAATTCAGTTTATAATAGGATTTGGAATCCGGCATTAAATGGCTGTCAGAGAACGGAGTGCCTTGTGCTGCCGTATAAACACACTGCAGCTTTAGGCAGGGCATTGCTATGGAAGATATGCAACACCCACGAGGGATGAAGAAGAGCATTGCAAACATTGGCCGCAGGGTCTGTTTTTTTTTTTTTTTTTTTCAGAAACCACCAGACAACAAAAATGATATGTGGCGCTGTAAAAATATTGGGGTATACGGATGGAATAGGAAAGAGGTCCCTTGCTCTAGACCCCAACACAAAGAGCAGCTCTCCTTCTGAATGACCCAGTTTTTAAATAGTAATATCTATCATTTTTATTTCACAGATTAATAGTACACATGAAAGTAAGGAAGATTGTAACATATCTTGTCAGAGAAATCTGCTTATTTCTACTCCTAGATTTATCTTTCATTCTCAATTTATGGGTAAAATTTGTATTTAGTGAAGACAGATTCCCACATTACTGAGATAAGAGTTGACAGTTGCTGCTTTTAAAATTATATGGAGAAGGGAGGAGCTAGAGGTTAACACAGACATTCTGCTGCAAGTTCCATAGAATGCTTTAAGCACCAACTGTCATCTCCTATGTCAGTACTGGGAAAGTCTGTAGTCATTGAAGAACGATTTTACCTATGAATTGATAATTTTGAGAATGAATTATCAGTCCAGATTTCTTTGATAGTAAATATTACAGAGTTCCTATTTTACCATTTACTACTGATTTTTTAAATAAATAAATAAATAAATAAAATGATGGATACACTCTAATTTGTCATGTGAAAATGGGTTGACAAAATCTTAGATACACCTCCACCTCAGGAGCATTTCTTTAAAAAAAATACCGTATTTTTCGTACTATAAGACGCACTTGACCGTAAGACGCACCTAGGTTTTAGAGGAGTAAAATAGAAAAAAAAATGAAGCAAAACATGTGGTCAATTCTGTACTAATATCCCCCATTCTGTTCTATACATGTCCCCAATCCAGGTATACATGGTCCCCTCATCCCCATCCTGGTATGCATGGCCCCCTCATCCCTATCCTGGTATGCATGGCCCCTTCATCCCTATCCTGGTATGCATGACCCCCTCATCCCCATCTTGGTATGCATGGCTCCCTCATCCCTATCCTGGTGTGCATGGCCCCCTTATCCCTATACTGGTATGCATGGCCCCCTTATCCCTATCCTGGTATGCATGGTCCCCCCCCATCCTGGCATGAATAGCTCCCATCCCTGTCCTGGTATGCATAGCCCCCATCCCCATCCTGGTATGCATGTTCCCTATCAGATAAACATTAAATGAAAACATAAACCATTCTACTTACCTTCCCTGCGCTCCCTCGCAGCGTCCTGTTGTGATGCCAGCAGCTGCTTTATGCTTGCAAGCAGAACATGGCACTGACATCATGCGCTGCTTTACAAGCAGAGGACATCTGCCGGAATACTCACTGCTCCCCGCGCCCGGGACTATGGGCATGTGGAGCAGTGAATATTCATTGATCTTTAGTAGTGGCCACAGTATCCTCAGCCGCCAGCTTCGGCAGCTGCTAGGGCGATCACGTGTGCCTGCTACTGAAGGGAGTGAATATTCATTCACTTTAATAGTGGGAACACGAGATCGCCCGTCGGCTGCAGGAAGCCGGTGGCTGAGGTTACTGTGCCCGCTATTAGCGATTAATGAATATTTTCTTCTCCACACGCCCATATTCCCGGGCATAGGGAGCAGTGAGTATCCATTTCTTTTAGTAACGGGCACACTTCAGAGCCCAGCCACAGCATGAAGCAGGCTGCTGCGGCTTAACAGTGTGTCCGCTATTAAAGAGAAATGAATATTCACTGCTCTCCACTCCCGTGGAGAGCAGTGAAAAGTTATTTCTCTTAGCAGAAGGCACAGGTATTGGCTGCAGCTGTCTCATGTCACCCGCTACCACTCCCCCACCTCCCCATCCAAAGCCACAGCAGGTACATCTAGACTATAAGGCTAAGTTCACACGTTGCGGAATTG
>VIAB01000257.1:254412-264879 GCA_009801035.1 Oophaga pumilio
CCAGGAACTCTACATTACACAACAAATTACACAGCCCATATCCACGCCGCACTTCTGTACACAATGTTCTTGGTCACCATCACTTAAAATAAATCAGCAATTACAAATCACACAATATCAAAAACCTAATAGGTAATGAAGAGAACTTTCCCTTCAAAACACTTAAAATGTTGAGCCGCAATACAGAATTCCCCCGGCTCCCACTCATTCGTGACATACCTAAACCAACGCATTTCAAGACAAGTCTTCAGAACAGAGCGAGTAATGAAGGCACTCCAGTCAGCCTTCAAAAGTTCTATAATGCATTCAGACATTGTTACTGCCATTCCTCATAGGTTTTAAACAGCGAGAAAGGAACTCAAAATATTAAGAAATAATAGTCAGGAAAGAAATATACATCTACGGTCAATGTGAAATGACTGAACCGATTGACATTATGAGCTGAAAAGTTTGCCAACGACTCAAGGTCATTCTGCCCAATGTTATCATGGTGATCAAGGCTGTGAGATGTATTATATTCAAGAGTCTGCAGATTTGTCCTTGTACTTTTGTGAAATAATAAACAATTAAGATCTGTTTCCAAAAAATAACATATATATGCTGCAATAATGGATTGTCCAGGATTTCTTAAAAAAAAAAAAAAAAAGCTAAATGTCATGATTCCTCCGCTCAATGAGTCTTGGACGCAATGAGTGACAGCTCAGTCGTCCAATATGGTTCAGTGGCGTGCCGAGCTGTCACTATTTTGATAGACAGCTCAGCCGTTCAGTCTGAGACTGGGAGGTTCTGTGCTTCCTTCCGGTGTTCCCTGTTCTAGTGATTACCCAGCTGCTCAGCTAAGCTGTCAGTCCCAGACCTCCGTCAGTTGTAGAATTTGCTCGGTGGTGCATGTTTGGGTTGTATTCCTGTGGTCTGTTTGTTGACCTATTGTTGACTGACCTTGGATCTCGTTCTGACATACCGTTTGCCTAGCCCCTATGCTCTGATCCGCTATCTTCCTGATATTCTGACCTTGGACCGTGATCTGACTATGCCTTTGTCTTTCCCCTTTAGCTTACGAAGTGCTCTCTTGGTATCTAACCCTGGAATGTTTGACTACCCTGCCTCACGGCTTGTCTGTAAGTAGTGACTAGCGTCACACTATGAGCAGGCAATATGTTAAAATAGTAAAATAACCGATACTCACCTGTTTAATCACCTGTTGTACCTTCCCCACACCTATTTGTATACTTTGCTGCAGCGATTACTTGCCATACAAATGACTGCTGCAGACAATCACATGCCTCAGCAGTGATACCTGCATATATGTCAGAATATCGCTGAGTCTAATGACTGGCTCCTATCAGAGGGATACGCCCAATAGAGTAAGACCTGACTTTGCTGTGGGGAACGTGAAGCTGAGGACCCAGTACCAAATGGCATTGTTCACCTCAAGGCGTTTTGATGTCAACAGTATCTGCAGATTAAAGATGCAGATAAAATTTGAATACGATGGTGGAACAGGGAGCAGTCAGTTCTCTGCTCCACAATTCAGCCTGTCACTACATCATTACATCGCGCCTACTGCATGAAGCCATAGTCCACAAACAGAGCAACACATTGGGGGTACAGGGCTAGGTAAGGTTTTTTTTTTTGTTTGTTTTTCAGTCAGTACTTGTGTTGGAGGGCACTGTTGGACCTCAATGTGTGAGGGAACTGTGTAGGAATCATATTGTATGGGGGTTCACTTTATAGGCATTGTATTGTGGAGGTATCACTGTGGGAGCATCATTCTGTGTTTGGCGCACTGTTAGAGCATCATACTGTTTTGGGGGTCCATGTATAGGGGG
This sequence comes from Oophaga pumilio, assembly GCA_009801035.1. NCBI lineage: Eukaryota > Metazoa > Chordata > Amphibia > Anura > Dendrobatidae > Oophaga > Oophaga pumilio. The sequence continues at coordinate 256,242 of VIAB01000257.1, forward strand.
CTTCATTGTGCCGGGGCCAATGCGAGGCCATCATACTTTGCTGAGGTCACTGTAGGGGCTTCATATTGTGTTGAGGGGGTCACTCCAGGTGTTTCATATTGTGTTTGGGTCAATGCGAGGCCATCATACTTTGCTGAGGTCACTGTAGGGGCTTCATATTGTGTTGAGGGGGTCACTGCAGGGGTTTCATATTGTGTTTGGGTCAATGCGAGGGCATCATACTTTGCTGAGGTCACTGTAGGGGCTTCATATTATGTTGAGGGAGTCACTGTAGGGGTTTCATATTGTGTTTGGGTCAATGCGAGGGCATCATACTTTGCTGGGGTCACTGTGGGCTCGTGATATTGTACATATGTGAGGTACTGTGGGGGCAAATTTGTTTAGGGGAATTATACTGTGTTTGTTGTGAACCTCTTTGGTGGCATGAAACTGTATGGCGGCCATGAAAAGAGTATGATAGGGGTGAAAACACTAAGGTCCTTCAGTAGAGGCAATATTTTTCTGTATTTTGTATTTTATGTGCCGAAACACGTCTCCCTCACTACCCTTAAAAGCTCTGAAGTATGCTTTTCTGTGACATCCCTCTACTCTGAATTTTTATTTCGGGAAGGGGGGGCAAAGCCAATTTGAAATTTTGCCATGATTTCTACGTACGCCTCTGGCTCCTACTTTATTATTAAGCACCAATAAATTCCAATTGGTCACAATAGTGTCTAAAGGTAGTCTGAAAGTTACTAGGCCACAACAGCCTAGAAGTAACTGGGTCATCATAGCATCTTAAAGAATTCTACAAGTCACCTGTGGCTCCTGAGACTCTGGTTAGAGTACACTTTCTTGAACAATTTTATGCCAGAATTATAGATGATTAAGATCTTTGGATGTCAAATGGAAAAATATTCAAAAAAATGAACAATTTGACACCTGAAAAAGGAACATAGTTTTGTCAGGTAATATGCCCTGTTCTTATGCACCATCAGCGTCTCCAACATTTTCACAATAAACATTATTTTAGACCTATATCACGTTATTCTTAGAGAAGACAAGCATAGAGGCAGTTGTGTGCCCTCTATAATCACAAAGACGTTTGCTTCTGGAGATATTTTCTTCTAAAAACAGAAAAAAAAAACTTCCCATGTAATCCGATGAACATAAAGGTCCATTAAGGGTCAATAAACTAATACCAGCAATTTATTTAAATACAATTTAACTCAAAGGTTGACTATGATCATAATATACCCATGTGCATATGTGCTCATTAAAAGTGACCTGTGACCAAATATCACAATGTTAAATTCATGTCTTAGACCGGATGAGGCTGGCGTACTTTCTTTCAAAATCCATGTCAGAAATTATGTATAATTGTATTTGAAAGTTTTCCTGCCTGATATTAAAATAGGCACAAATCTAGATGAATGTAATAAAATGCTTATCTTAAAGGGGTTGTCTGGGCTTTCTGTATAATTTGTGTGTATCTAGGCTGCAGAATACTGACAGTTTGTACTCCCTGTTAGCATACTGCATGGTGTCCTATATATAATAATAATAATATCACACTTAGCCTGGTGAGCAGCTGTCTCCCGATTCTGGAGGAGCTGCTCACTCACCAACTAGAGATTTCCTGTCTCAGAGACTAGTCAGTAATGTCACAACAGACACCGACCCCAGTTTCTGCCAGACCCTCCCCCTGCCTCCTGCTCCAGCCTCCAATACAGCTCACAGTACACGCAGTAGGGGTAACACACTCCGCTGATCGGACTAACCGGGAAGGAAAAGGCTTCTAGAAAGGCGAGTATAATGTGCTGTGTGCAACCACCCCTTCCTCATCCATCCATCCCTCCCTCACGAATCCCTACGTCCCTCCCTCATCCATCCCTCCCTTCCTCATCCATCCCTCCCTTCCTCATCCATCCCTCTCTTCCTCATCCATCCAGCCCTCCCTTTCTCATCCATCCCTCCCTTATCCGTCCCTCTACCCCTCATCCTTCCCTCTCCCCCTCATCTGTCCCTCCCTCCCTTCCTCATCCATCCATCCATCCATCCCTCCATGCATCCATCCCTCCATCCATCATATATACATCACTATTGACTGAGGTTCTGCAGCAGCTGAAGTGTAGTCACTGTCAGCACAGGGGCAGATTACTGACAGCCAATGCGTGTGCAGTGGGCGGGCAGAGGGCGGTGCTGGACACGGAGGCTGGGCGGTGCCAGCTCTGGCTGCGAGATTAGATAACACAACACAGGGAGCTGCCATGTTTGGTAAAGCCGCCGGTAAACAAAGTGGGTGCAGGGAATGAAGTGAAATTCAGGAGGAACAAAAGGCAGAAACAAAAATTAAAATGTATAGAGGTGTTTTATATTACAACACAGATTAGCTTTAAAAAAAATTTTTATATCAGGATCATATGGCCATTCTGACATTATGAAGCCATTCTTTTCAAAGTAAGTACACCAGCCTCGCCAGGTGTAAAAGGTCTATTCAATAATGCGTGCAATATGAATGGTATAATATGTATATTCGTATGTACATACCACTTAAAACATGCAGTACTACTTCTATCTCTTTCTTTATGTCAGACTGTGATTAGAGAGGTAATAACCTCAAGCCTAAAGCTCCTTGGTGTTTTCAACATTCTGGCTGCAATACTCATCTACAAATGTTTGCAATTTCATGTTTTTTTAGTTTATAGTTTTCTGTGTGGCTGTAGAGAAAATCCGCTAGCTAATTTGGTCCTGTGATCACAGCAGCCTCTGCACTGATTCACACTGCATGTATGAATGTATTAACAACAGAGAGGGGAGAAAGAAAAGTGATAATTATAAAATAACCTAGCAGTCTTCGAGAAGTGCTCGCCCTGGCCACGCTAACATGGCAGACTGTAATAAATGTTGATAAATTTTGAATAAAACGAGGCTTGCAGCGCAAACAGCTAAGCTTTGTACATGAGGGTCTGAGAGCACTGTATAGTTATTTTTCACTATTTTTTTTTTTTTATTACCAAGAAAAGTCATTTATCAGTAAATTTGAGGGGTTAAAATATAGTATTCCAGTTAGACAATAATATGTATCGTTCTCATTTATGAACATCTCACCTTAATGAGCTGTGGATAACTTTGGACGGGAAAGTGTTAAGCCCATTTCTTTGCCTCTTATGTAGGCAGGTGTAGGAAAAGAAATCCGTTATCCAATTCCTCCTGCAATCTGTGATGGAGCGCTTCAATCTGCAATGTGAAAGTCAAAATAAATCAAGAAATTAAGTGCTAATGTTTTATCAACTGCAAATAGCCTCCGTGAGCACAAAGGAATCCTGCAGACATTACGGCATATTTGTTCTAGGTTAAAATAATTTATTGCAGAGCAGAGACTAAGAACAAATATGCCGTTCATCAGAAACAAAGAAAGATAATATTCTAATTCAAGCTGAAACATAAGTGAAAAACACAGCTTTAATAGGATTTAATAGGGTTAAATGGTTTGCAGGTTTTTTTTAAGCCATTTGGCTTTTTTATTACAAATATTACCCATATTTTAGAAAATAAATACATTTATAATAAACGGAGTTGCTTTTCTTTGTACGCCTCCCACCATCAGTTCAATAGAAATGTAAACCTCAAATTCCAAAAGCATCAAAAGAAGCTTTGGTATGTGCACGTCGACTGAAAATCCTGCCCACTAAAAAAGTGGGAGGGTGGCGTTAAAGGATAGCTATACTTTCAATTGACTTTTTTAGAATAAATTGTCCTGTGTGGGGAATAACATTATTTCAGGCCATTATATGATCTGTATGTAATCTGCATTTTCATCAGTTTTTCACTTTGCAGGTTCTATGTCTTAATTTGCAATTGACTCTGAACTGGTGAGTTGAGACCAGTTACTAGGATATCTCCCATATATATCAGGGATGCATTTTTTGCTCTTCATTCTTTAGTAAACAAACAGAAGCAGAAATTGCAGGGAGATAAAATGCTGTAAAAGGGGCAGGGGCGTAACAATCGAGGTCACAGAGGGTGTGACCGGGCCCATGTTGGAGGGGGGGGCCTGCCGAAGGCAGCACCTATTTCAGCTGGATGTGCGCTCAAGAATGCACATTCAGCTGAAATGTAATGCAGGAACCATTGGGTCCCTGCACCGCAATACACGACGCCGGCCAATCAGAACCATTGCCATCGCATGGCAGTGTGCCGGCTACAGAAGAGGAAGCCGCATGGCATGAGAGCGGAGGAAGGTGAAGAAAATTTTATGTTTTTTTTTTAATGTGTTAGATAACAGCGGCAGTGTTAGAGCACACCAGGATGGGAGACATGTACACCAGAATGGGAGACATGTACACCAGGATGGGAGACATGTACACCAGGATGGGAGACATGTACACCAGGATGGGAGACATACAGTATATCCCTGTATGTGGGACATGAATAGCTGGAAGGGGCCCAGGATGGGGGCATATTGCAACATAATGAGGTGAGGGCAACATGTAGTCTTTATAGGATTTAGAACGCTACAATTGCCAATACATCTGACCAACCTGCAGTGGGAGGACAGGTCCAAAATTTTGCACCAGGGCCCATCAGACTCTAGCTACGCCACTGAAAAAAGGTCTTAAAGATGGTGGCAGTACTTTATATTGGGAAAACCTTATGACAGGTTCTCTTTAAGCAAGATAGGTTTGAGGTGTTTTTTTTTTTTTTAAGTGAACAATTAGTTCAGGAGGCAGGGGTAGAGGAAAGAAGTGGCTCACGATTGGAGAAAGAAGCAGAATTCCCTCATAACATATATTACAAGATTTCTTATCATCGCCTGTGCTATTGATTTCTGTAAGGTCTGTTGAAAGTGCAGTTACCATTGAAGACCACCTATTAGCCCAGATAAGCAGCACGCCCGCCCTTCAGATAAACAAGTTGTGAACGTGTTAGTGCAGTATTCTGCCGTACGGTTAAAATTACCAGAAAGTTTTCAGTTTATGTCCATTATCTCTTTTAGTTTGGGCAGAGTAAAACTGAAGTTAAGAACAAGTGTAGACATACCGCTATATGGAAACCATCAACAACATGCTGTATGTGGAGGTCGTGTTCTGATCATGGATCCAGTACTAACATTGAATAAAGTTTATCAGCTAAAAATGAGATGACTGGTGTATTGAACTGGGTGTCCTGAGAATCACGAATACAAGGGTCCCAGGTTCCCCCTCATACAGGAGGAGCTTCTTGTGTGGATTGGGGATCAAACGTGTTCTAGCTCCATGCAAACCATTCAAAATAACAGTTTAGTAGCATATATCAGGGCACTCCAGCCTTATGTTCTAAAAGCAAAATACCCCTCGGCTAGTGGCAACTCAAGACTGTATAAAGAAAATTACATGAAGCTTTCAAAGGCTTAAAATCTCCTTCTATGGCTCCAAGCAAGAAAATGAATGTTTAATGTGGCGGAAAGTTTGCAGAGAAAATCAAGGGGGGAAAACTGTCTGTAACGGTAATCGTATCACCACTGCAACGGTTGCAATACTTTATTCCAAAAAATAATCAGACAAGTTGTGAAAGAGTTTTGACTTCAGATTAGACGTGTAAGATAGGACAGCATTCTGCGCTATTCTTCCTCCCAAAACAAAGGACGACCAATCAATAATGATGAGAGAACGTGCCTAACAAACAGGCAATCCCTGCATATGTTGCGGCTGTCAAACATCCGCCGGGACTTGAACACCTTATCCCAGCACGTTCGCTCATCACTAGTGTTTGGATATTATTTTGGAGTCTTTTTACTGGAGTTTTCTGGATGTTTTTTTTTTAATCTATTAAGCAATCAAGAAAACACTTGTATTGTTTTGAAGAAAAAAAAAAAGCTGTCAAAGCTCAAAATGATACCCTAGCATCTTTGGGTTGTTTTCTTCAACTTTCCATTGACTAATTGTTTTGTTTTTTTTCGGACCAGCTCAAAATACGGCAGAAAATTACTCAGTGTGAACATACTCAAATAGGGTCTCAATGGTGTTAGAGCTGCGGGATAGCAAAGATATCGATGAAACATAAGGAAGAAACAGCATAACCTGTTATGGTCATCTCTCCATCTGTACAGCTTACAGTGGCCCCAGTGGGAACAGAATGGGACTTTTCTTCATGTTATCACCCCTCTTACTTTTCCCAGAAGATATGTGCACACTTTACTTTGTATATATTTCATATGACTTTGTAGATTAAAATTTTATTAAAATAAGGCAGCATTTAATGCTAATTCTTGCAGATTGAGGTGTCATGATCCAGAACGGGTTTTGGTCTTGTCTCTCCTTTCCCGGTCTGGTCATATCAGGGGTTAACTTTCTCTGCCTCGTTCCTGTGTCAGGTCTGCTATATCTCTGCGCTGGATCCTTCAGGCAGTGGCAGTTATATTTCCTGCCTTAGGTGTGTGTAGCTGGCTCTGGTGAACCCCTGGTTTGTCCTGCTGCGTTTAGCTGACTTAGCCCATGTATATATACTCCTCTCCTACCCGTCCCGTCTCTGTGTGTTTGGATTCCCAGATAAGCGACTCTGCTTTGGCTCTGACCCGATTCTGTCACTTCCTTCTGAAACCTCTGCTACTGAGCGGCACTGATCTTTTGGCTCTCCTCTGACTCTGTGTTTGGAATTCCCCTCTGTACTACGCTACTCTCTGGTATCGACCTGGCTTGCTAACTATTCTGCTGCCACCTGGTGGTAGCTTCGCTGCAGTTCTGCTGGTCTGCTCTGAGCAGGATTTCAACTCTCTCTCCACTCTGCTGCCATCTAGTGGAGTTTGCGTTACTCTGCATTTACCTGCAGTGCTGCAGCGTGACATGAGGTTAGTCTAGAATTTATCCTTTTCTTAAAGGGGTAACACAGGACTCTTTAATAATTTTGTGGATGGGGCTAATTGCTAACTACCTGCCCAAGGACGATCTCTGCCGGCTCAGCCGGTGTTTACCCTGCTCCATTTCACCTCTCAACAGAGCAGCTCTTCCTCTTCCGGGCTGCTCTGTCGACAATAGCGGGCTCCCCGACGGCTGTCAATCAGCATGACATCGGCAAAGATGACCCGTCAACACAGATGAGTGGAAGATAATACGCAGCTTTGTCAATGTGACGTACAGCAGTTTCCCTGCCTGTAAGTTCTTAGCACATATGAAAAAAATAATAAAAGTTCCAGATAACCCCTGTAATTATTTGTAAGTGATATAAGTGAAGACACAACCCCTATATGTAGTCCATTGGTCTGGCTGGGTGGAAATTTTCAATATTAGGGCTTGCGCACACGACCATATTTTCGATCCGAGTGCTGTTTGTGAAAAAATGTATTGCACTCAGACCAATGTTATTCAATGGGGCAGCGCAGATGAGCAATTTTTTTCTGACCAAGTCTGAGTGTGAAAAGAAATTGCAGCACAAATAAATGTCTTCCCTAAAATCGGATAAGACTCGCACATTTAAGTCTATGGGTGCGAAAAAGAAAAAAAAATCAGATGCCACAGTATTGCCTCTATACACAGTATAGTATAGCATCCAATTTTCCAGATAAATTGCAATTCTGTAACATAGGAAACTGTAAATGGTCAATGATTAATAGCTGATGCTGTGAAAGAAAAAAAAAAATTGCAAACAGATGAGTGAGAAAAGTCATCAGGATAAAACTGAATGTTTTTTCAGCGTTTTCTTTTTTCTGCAGCAAAACCTGATCTCTTGGCAGTAAAGAAGCATGATTTCCTTGTGTTTGTGCGGTTTTGGCATGCTAGATTTGTCTCTTGTACATGCTGATAAAGTTTGGTGTTGGAAAAAAAAAGTCCTATTCTATAGAATCAGGTTTTGGCACAAGAAATGCAGCAAAACCTGATACCTGCATTTTTGGTGCGTTTTTTTTCACCACCAATTCATTTCAATGGGTGAAAATTGCTGTAAAAAAAAAAAAAACGCTGAAAAAACGTGACATGCTCCATTGTGCAAAAAAAACACGCAAAGCACAAAATCCTGATAACAGGAAAAATAAGCTGTGTGCATGAGATTTCTGAAATCTCATAGACTTTGCTGGTACTGTAAAACACAGCTGAAAATTTGCATAAAAAAAAAAAAACGCTGCAAAAAACGCCTAGTGTGAACTTACCCCAATTCATATGAAGCAGGCAAAAACAAAGGGTCTTTTTTTTAAGAGTTTTTTCGAGTGTCACTAGCAGCACAATTTGGTGAGCTGGAAAAACAGATATTTTCCTGCTTTTATGACTATGATAGTTGTGGGAGGGGGAATCTAAAAGTGAAATACAAGGAAAAAAAAAACTCACAGCCTGTTACAGTCCTCTCCTTCCCACCCACACTCGTAAAGCCTACAGTGACCCTAATGGGTATACAGGAACTTTTCTTCATGTTATCTCCCTTCTTACCAATGACATGACATATGTGCTCTCAGCTTCATGGGGAAGGCAGTGCAGCACAGGAACTGACTGTTTTTCCCAGTGGCTCTCATTACAATAATAACTTAGTGATGGTCAGCTTGACATCATGAAGCTCTGTCTCACTCAAAGTCAGTGCTAATGTAGAGAAAAGACGGCTGTCTGCAAGGTCCCTTGTTATACGAGCAGTCTGGTAAAAAATATTTTACTACCAGTCAAAGAATTAGCTTAAAATACAGTACAAGTGGAAGGAA
>VIAB01000257.1:308174-321664 GCA_009801035.1 Oophaga pumilio
CCACAGATCATATCACTACAGATCGCGCCGCCACAGATCATATCGCTACAGATCATATCGCTATAGATTGTGCAGCTACAGATCATATCGCTACAGATCGTGCCGCCACAGATCATATCGCTACAGATCATATAGCTATAGATCATGCCGCTACAGATCATATAGCTGTAGATCGTGCCGCCACAGATCATATCGCTACAGATCATATAGCTATAGATCGTGCCGCTACAGATCATATAGCTATAGATCGTGCCGCTACAGATCATATAGGTATAGATTGTGCCACTACATAAGAAGCTAACATTCTGCATGGGGTATTCCAGAAAAGTAACAACCTGTAACGTCTGACAGTGATGAATACAGGCGGGGGCCTCCCACATGGTTATTCCACTAATTAGGATACAATAGGGATAATCAGGACGTGACCGAACACTTTCATCATGTAATCAAACGCTTCCCAACAAATTGCTGGCTGGTAATTGCTAAGTGCCCAGGAGAAAATGACAGCAATGTAAAATAATTCTGCCAAGCTGGAAGCAGGAGAAATAAATGCGGAGTGAACGCCAGGGCGACTCGGGAGCTCCAGGCTCTAACAACAAGATACCTACAATCAACCGGAATTTTTTACCCTTCAAATAAGACTAAAGTTAAGAGGATTTTCCCTCCCACATTTCCTGTATTACTCCATCACAGGTTCATTCTGTACTTTGCATATTATATATAGCATTTAATGCTAATTCTACAGGTTTCTGCAGTGATATATGGAGCTTTCCATTCCTTTTATATCCACCGCTGCTCTCAGGAGGGAACTATGGTCATTTCCATATAGAAGATATTTCTACAGTGCTCCTAGATTACAGTACAGTGTATACAGCACCGCTAAGGCCATTACTTCCCTTCTACTGATTTAACATGCCTCATTAGTTGGAAACCCCCATATCTTAAGTCCCATTAAAGGTAATTTGTCAGCAAGTTTTTGCTACCCATTTGAGACTGGCATGATGTAGGGGCAGAGACCCTGATTCCAGAGATGTGTCATTTACCAAGCTGCTTGTTAGTTTTGATAAAATCCCCGTTTCATCTGCTGTAGATCTAGCAGTTCTCTGAATGCTGAGCTCTGTATAACCCAGCCCACACAACTGATTGGCTGCTTTCTGTGTACACTGTGCAAAGGAAAAAAGCTGCCAATCAGTTGTGGGGGCGGAGTTATACAGAGCTAATGAACATGTAGGACTACTTGGCAGCAGGTTTACTAGTCCTGCAGTGATAAACTCCTGCTGATAAAACAGTGATGTTATAAAAACCACAGCAAGCAGCCCAGTACGTGACACATCCCTGGAATCACAATATGCTGCTCTCAGATGATGTATCAAGAATCTGGTGACAGATCCTTTAAGACAGGAGGCAGCAAATAGAAGCTGTGACCTTTTTTTATCTACTATAGAGCGAATTTGTTGTCCACGTGTAAAGCTCATGTCAAAAACAAAGCAAGTGATTGGTGTAATTTATATGAATTTTTTTATGCAATGTGGTGGAGAAAAAAAAACAAAAAAAAAAACTTGCCCATCAATCTATTGGAGAGTTAAAAAAATAAATTAAAAAATGCAATACGTACTCCATCAGTATGGCAGATGATTTTTTATGGATCCATTGCCATGATAATAACCACGTTAACCTGTATTCAGCCTATCATTTTTTTTGAGATTGTAGACGTATAAAACGGATGCCAAGGGTGAAAAAAATCGTCAAGTTTTTATTTTCTGAATGAAAAAAACTGTTTTGATACTCATCTGAAACCGGCCTAACTGAGACCTTAAGAGGTGAGCGGCATTCATTGGAGGACGGACGTCAATGAATCAGGACAATTATGCCATATCCAACTCATAAGTGTCACTGATGTAAAACTTTTAGAAAAATCAGAATTTCTATTAAAATGTTTTGCGTCTCAGCGTACAAATGTATCCTACCTGCCATTACTGACAGCATGGCGGTATGACACATGGCAGAGGTGATCAGTATCTCTCTATTGCCACGGTCTTTGCTTCTTCTCTTCCTCAGTGCACCACAAATGTATTCTAGTGGTCATCTATCACCTCGCCTACCATAAAACATGTCATTTACCTACCCCTAGACTTTATAAAATGAACCTTGCCTGGGAACCAGTGACTATGGGGCGACAGGTAAGACTGCAGAGCGGACATCTGGTACTTACCCGAAATTTAGAGATTCAGTATGTTCTCTGTCTCTTGTTGGACTCATCTTTTGGAGAATCGGCTTGCATCACCTTCAGCTTTACGCCGTTCACCATTTTGCCATGTAGAGCGGTTATGGCATCGTTTGCGCTGTACACCTCCGAGTATCGAGCGTACCCAACGTTCTTCCCCGGAACAATGTAAACTTCTATCAGATTCCCAAAACGACTAAAAAAAAAAAAGGAAAAGGTTAAATATTTCAATAGTAGCAGCACAAGGTCCCAGAGGAGAACGTCCAATGTAAGCAATTACATCATATCCAACCTAATGTGTCCTGAAAGCACACACCGGTGCTGCCCCATTGAAACCAGATATTAAACTACCAGAATTGGATTTCTGAATTCGTGCAAAGCAGCGCAAGCAAGCAGACATGGTGTGTAACGATGGAATGCCATCATTCATGCCTAAGCGTCAGTAAGGGGTACTACTGTAATCAGCGAGCCCTACCAGAACACGTCGTCCATCACGTCCAGGCTCAGGGGGTGAGGGTTGAACACAATGAACAGTCTCTCCTTGCACTGGGCATCGACTTGCGCCTTCTTTTTGTATGCGGGGAGGGTAGCGTCTGTCTGAAGCTGGGAGGCGACAGGGGAAGCATATGGTCGATCATAGGCCTGCAGACAAAACAGATTCACCGTGAAAACCCGACTGAATACTGCAAACAACAAGCAACCATGTCAGACAAGGAGTGGAAAGAAAATACGAAATGTGCTCCATGCAATTTAACCCCGCAGAGAAAGCCTGCCCCTGTATCTGCACTGCAGCTGGCTGGCTGGCTGTACTAGTTAGGATTATACTTTCTCCACCAATAAATCCAAAATTACACAAATTTAGAGCGACAGAAGAGTAAAAAATAAAAAAAAAAATAAAAAAAAAAAATCAGCATTTCATAATAGTAATGATATTATATGATGGAAGTCCAAGAATTGAAGGCAGTAGTAACAGTAGGTTACTAAGATTCTTTATTTTTTTTTTAATAAATGGGCTGGATTTTGGGTCCAGGATTAAGGAGTGACTAGAAGAGTCCTGGGTGGGAATGGTCGCTCCCATACACTCCAGTCCTAGCCTTGTAGTTCTTATAAAAGGCAGCTGAATTGGCTCGGGTGTGGATGAAGTAGTGGAGCAGGGGTGAGCTCTAATGGTGAACGGACCATGCCTGAAGCAAGTAGCAGTGCCTGACCTTCCGTGAACCTAAGACCGTGTAATTGTACTGTGCCTACCCTGTGTTTTTCGTTATTCAATGTTTTTGTTTGGCTGCTTTTACTTTTGAAGTTTGCTTGTGTGTGATAGATATATATTTATATTATACACACACTATATCACTAAAGTGAGTACACCCCTCACATTTTTGTCAGTTTTATTATATCTTTTCATGGGACAAATGGTAGGTCATAGGAAGCTGAATAAAAAGATACCTTGATATCTGCGATCTGATGGCTTATTCCAGAGATATATACATTTTATTAATACGTAAATGAGTTGTTAAGATCTTTGGGCCGGACATAGATCTCCCCAAGAGTCCGCCTCCAGAGATTATTTTACATGAAATGGGGCGTTCATATTTTTTTAAAAAATTTTTTTTCTGTATTTTGTAGTCCCTTTACGGCACTTAAACCGGTGATTGTGTGATTGCTTGTACTATACACAGCAATACCACCGTGCTGCTGTATATTAACAAGTCACAGGCTAGCTTTCATAGTAGTCCCATCATGACAGGCACGGGGGAGGGGGGGGTCTTCAGCAGACCCCTGACAACTCACGGGCTGTAAATAATACTGTCATCAGATTGCTGGTGGCGTTAGCTGAGTATGCGGTGCTCCGCTCCACTCGCGGCTGTTAGACGCTAATGACGGCTGAATAACACAGTCGTCATCTGCTGGCAAAGATGCGAGCTCAATTCTTGAGCCAGCATCAAAGTCAGGCGAGCTGACATGAGACTTATCAGTACATTACATGTCGGCAAGGGGTTAATTATTGTCACTTTTGAGCGTTTTTACCAAACAAATGTGCCATTGCACAGTTGTGAGTGCAGTATATAGGATCATAGCAGCAGCGCTATACTGACATACTTCGGCAATGCCATTCATGCCATGGGAAGTATGAGTAGGATTCCCTTTTATTTATATTTTAAACTTTGGGAAAGTATTTTCAGTCCTGAGCTTCCCAGGATAATCCACAGAAAAATCTACAACAGATCCGAGACAAACTGACATGCTGTCAATTTCTACAGCGCGTGGATGGGATGGCTTTCTATTGCGGATCTTGCACCCAAAAGCCTACAACACCTACAAGGTCCGGTATGTGTGAACGTGCCCCAAAAGATGCAAAAGAAGTCAGCAAGAGTAGGAATGTGCCACTAAGCCACAGAGACAGAAAAGCCTTTATGAGCTCAATAGATATGGATTAAAATACTTACAGAGCCCGTCGGTGGGTATTGTTGAGAAACTTGGGGACCCCAAACCATTGAATTTACCTGAGCAGCCACCATGGTGGATGCCATTTTTTTAAGAAGTCTAAGAAAAAGAAAAAAAAAAAAAAAGAAAAAGTTAAACTTGGAATTTTTTTTTAATTTATAAAGGGGCTGTACCGAGTGTGAAAGTTACGTCCTATCCTGGATTCCAGCAGTCATAGAGAATGGAGCAGAGGGACACATGCTTGATTCAGAAAGTCCTGCTCTTGGGACTGGGGAGGGTCGCCGTGGTAGGACCCTCACCAATTAAGATATTATCCCGTAACCCAAGGTTAGGATATAACTTCCAAAATTGATACAAACCCTTTAGTTTAGGTATAAACTTTGTCTACAGCCACCACTAGGGGGACCTCACTGTATACTGGTTTATTACGGAGTTCAATGTACAAGTAAAATGCAATAAGCGCCTTCTAGCATGGTTTCTCTGATGCTTTCTGAATTTCATGCCCTTTTCAGAGAGTTGCTTTTGATTTTAGAGAAGGGACTTGCAAGACAATGAGGACCCTTGATCCAGGTTGTGAGCTTGCCCAAAATATCGACCAAATAAATACCTTATAGTTTATATACATATTTTTACTGCATGTTTTCATGTTTATGCAGGGGTGTCTGTCCTTGTGGGGTGCCCGTATATAGTGCTAGGCAGCCCGCCTGATCTAATAGTATGGGTGTCACTAATAGGACGGGATCACACATGCAAGAAACTTGCACGATTCTCGTACGGGGTCTCTCTCTCTGTATTGTCTAGTGCCTCTAGTGGCCATTGCGCCTCATGCAATTTGTATTAAGGAGTACGGACCCATGGCTGTATATTGCTTTTACATAAGGTAGACTATAAAGTGGACAGAATCACTTTTAGACTTAAATGGATGTATTTGGGAAAAATAAATAAATTTGCGATTCATTGTCATTAAAAATTTTGCACCTTTTTTTTTTTTTTACAGGTTCTTGGTTTTCCTGCACATTCAATTTTGATGTGGTGATAAAAAGTGTCACATACTCTCTCCCATTGGAACGGTCAGTATAAGCTCACTTATGGATCCTTTACTTATCTCATTCTGCAGCCAGTAGTAGACTTTGCAACAAAGATGCTGCAGAAGATGAACTGTGCAAAATTTGTAAAGAGACCCAATAACAAAAAAACATTTTAGTCAAAAATATATGCATTTAAAAACAAACCGGTCTCCATAAGGTGGACAACCTTTTTTAAAGGGAATCTGTCGCAGGTTTTTGCTGCCTAATCTGAGAGCAGCATGGTGTAGATACAGAGACCCTGATTCCAGTAGTCACTTGCTGCAGTTTTGGGAAAAAAAAAAAAAGTTTTCCTCTGCTGCAGATCCAGCAGTGCTCTAATACTGAGCTCTGTGTAACCCCGCTGGTAGGCAGCTTTCTGCGAACACTGTGCATAGGCAGAAAACTGCCAATCAGAGGTGGTGGTGTTATACAGAGCTCATGGATATGGAGGACTACCTGGTAGCAGGTTCACTAGTCCTCTAGGGATAAAATCACTTTTTATCGTCAGGAGACTATCAAAACTACAGCAAGCAGCTCAGTAACAGACACATCACTGCAATCAGGGACAGGATAAAACCTGTAAGCATCTCTTCATATGTAGGTTATAGAGGATTTCCTACCATCCAGTAATGTTTTGCAGGTAAATCAGAGCACCCACACCCAATACCCCCCATCGTTATTTCTCCACTAATCTATAACCCCTTCTCCTGTGTAGTTTATTAATATAATTATTGATGGACACTGCTACCTAAACTTGAAATCTGACTCCCACAGATATATTGGGTGTGACATAGACATTGCGGTGTTGGGACAGTGGATTCATGATCGTACTCACTCTGTGCCGTCGCCTCCATCACTCAGGTAAGTGACTCCCAGACGATTTCCGGGGGGATACTCAAACCCGTGCAGCTTGTACTTGGCATATATGGCGGATGAGATATTCTGATACTGCACCACGGCGTAAGCTACCAAAGAAAAACGAAAATGTCAAGGAGGCGGCAGAAATCAGCTGGTGTTCTCGTAACTAGCAACCCATACAGTGCAGGAAGACTCACTGAAGTGCACACTAATGGAAACTTACCCCGGGACATTTGTTGCTCATACACTGACCCTTTCCAAGGCTGTGACAGCCCCCACCGCCATATGCAATGGGACGAGGACATAAATCAGAAGCGTCAATGCCTTAAACAGCTCCGCTGCTTTGTACTTACCCCAGGGCAATGGCACATATCTGCATGAGGCCCCTAGAGGTCAGCTAGGTTCATTCCCTGGTGGTTAGTGGCACATTATGCATCAGGGTCCCTGGTGGTAAATGGAACATTAAGCATCTGGTGCCTGGTGATTAGTGGTACAGTCGGCATCCGATACCTGGTGGTAAACAGTACAGTCAGCATCCAGCCCTGTACAGTCAATGTCCTCTACCCGGAGGTCAGTAGCAAGATCAATAACTAGTCCGACGTGGTCATTTTTGGTTTTCTCAAGCAGCTGTTGGTACCCGATGATCAGCGATTTTATGCTCCCTGGTGGTAAGTGGTACAGTCAGCATAGCAGTGTCTTCTGGACAGTGGAACAATTATTGCCCATTCCTCGAGGTACACGGTGCCAGCTTCCTATCTCTGATGGTCAGTAGTATAGTCATTGCTGGTGATCTCTGGGATACATCTGGGTCTCAAGTAGTCAGCAGTATGGTCAGCAGTACATTAATCATCCAGAACCGGCTTCTTCAGTTGTACAGTCAGTAAGTGCAGCAGTCAATCTCCGGTTCCTGGTCAAGGCACAGTCACCGTCTGATCCTGGCTGGTCAGTGGTACAATCAATGTTTGACACCGAACGATCAGTTTAAAGATGGCACACAATTCCAGAAGTCAACGGTACAGTCAGCTTCTCTTTATCTGATGGTCCAGTTGAAGGTCGCAATCTCTCGTGATCCGGTTGTTTGCGTATTAGAATCCCAAGCCAATGAAAGGGTTGGTTTTGCAGTCTACCAAGACACTTACCGTCCCTACAAAATAATCCTACCAGTTACAGATGGACGCCCTCCACAGGGCCAGTCACCATCAGACTCAACGCTGCACATGATGGCAGCGGCAATGAGTGGTCCCAAAATTGATCTATACTTCCATGCCGCTGGAGACTACCATAATTACATGGGTGGTCTCCTAAACAAGACAGATCAACAATACTGTGAAGGAGACCTCCAGCGAACAAAAATCCCCCCTGTGAAATAAACATTACTGAGCATGTGCGACCACTACTCTTAAAGGTCTTCAATATCAGATTAGCGGGGGTTCAACACCTGTCACCGACACTCATCAGTGGCCAGATGTAGACATGGACTAAATCTGTGCTGTACATTTTTGTCCAATGTGTACATGAGCTTCTACTCTCTTAAAGGGATCCTGTCACATGAAGAAACGCTATTAACCTACAGATATGGGGTTAATCTGCAGATCAATAGTTCTGAACCTGCCCTTTGAGCTCCGCTGCCAGGAGGAAATTAACTTTATTGCTCTCAGCAGCGTTTGGGCCTCTCAGACATGGGGGGTGCCGCCACGGGTTCCATCACCGCTCTATGTATAGAGAGCAGAGGTTGTAACTCTGCCTTGGCATTGACTTGACAGCCTGCCCTAATGATAAGCAAGCTTTCAGTCAGTGCCAGGGGTGTAGGTACAGCTGCCGCTCTCTATACTCAGAGCGGTTAATGACCCCACGCCGCCACCGCCAGGACTGAAAACTGAACGTTACATCGAGGAATAAAGTTAATTTCCTCCCGGCAATGTGGATCAAAGTGCGGGCGCTGGACAAGTTTAGAACACTATTAACCTGCAGATTAGTCTTTTTTTCACTTGTCAGGTTCCCTTCAACTAGGATCTAATCTGTAGTACCCAACAGCGGGCGAAACACACTGAACCGAGCTGTGCTGTACAGTTTTAACAGCTAGGACTTTAACGTATAACATGAATGGTTAAGACACCTCGCCAATGAAGACCCTGGCACTCCTCTGTGAGGGAAACTATTGAAAGGCAATCAGACAAATACAAGTGAGCCTTCGGGTTTGTTATTTCACCATCAGGCGAAGACTCAAGCAAATAGGAGACAATCGTCGGCACCAAGAATGTTGCCTTTCCTCACAGCGTTAGTCTTCTATCTGCCCGAGTCTACATCTGACAGCGGCAATCAGTCTGATGAAGGTAAAATTACTGAGCGAAATGTCACAGGGGGTTTGTTGAATTGCCCATTAAAAGGAATGTTGGGTCTGGGTCCTCTGGAGGATTTTAACAAGTGGTGCAAAGCTAAAAGGGTGAAACCAGTGCAGTTTTCCCAAAAGAAGAAACCTTACCTAATGATGAGAACATGTCGCGCTGGACCTCGCAGAACTCGAGTCCTGGAATAAGATCGAATAAACTGTAGATCTGATCCTGGACCAAGGGCACTCGGGACACAACCGTCAGACGCTTGGACACACTTTCCTGGCCTCGGCCATCTCCCGCTTTGTCGTAATGGGCATAGTCGTACTGATCTGAAAATGAGAATTACAGAAAGTGGTCAGTGTCCTGGAAACATTATGTAGGATGAATAGTCTCTCCATGGTCCTAAACTGTAAGAATTTAGCACACGACTGAATACAAACATATCAAAAAAGGATATATTTTACAAAGGGAATATTAACACCCAGGTGTCAATTTATAAAAAAGATCATGAGGAATAACAAGGGAAGACAACACAAAATGTAATAGAAGAGATGCCTCAAATATCGCTACATGCTGAATATACGGACGTGCTAGAGCAGACAGATCATGTATATATCTGCTGACAACTGCTCCAGAAGGGCCCGACATTGGGGTTATGTTACGACAAGAAAAACAAGTCATTGTGATATCCAACATAAGTGGCGAAACTGCCAATGCAACCCTCAGGGCAGTGTGAACAAAACCTTATTCTGTGCCATTTATGCTGGTCTTTTATTAGACGTCCTAGCAAAGTGACTAGGGAATACGACAATTAAGCAGCTTCGTTTTATTAGTTCATTTCTAAGCTGATATGAAGGTGTCTACATTCAGGGAGAGAGAAAAACGTTCTCTAGAAATTCTGTATATGAGATCTGACAAGCAGTACATGATCAAATCATCCACGTTATAGAACTGGCTCTAATAATCAATCATATTTAACTGCACAAACCACTACACATAACTTTACAGAGTGCATTAAGGGAATCTATCAGCAGAATTTCACCCACTAAACTATTTATGCATGCTCTTTCAAAGGCAAGTCCAGCAATACCTTTACATGACCAGTCTGTTCCCCCATTACTGAGAAATCAGTGTTTGAATTGACAAACAAAGGAGGCTGAAGAGCTATGGTAGATCTGAAGCCTCTGTCACTCCAGCTCTATTCCCTGCTCAGCACCTACTCCTGACCACACCTTTGCCTAAAGTCAAACAGCATAGAGGCAGTCAATCAAGCAGGAGGAGGAGTCGCTGGGCTGGGAATAGAGCTGGAGTGACCAAAGCTTCAGATCTACTGCCTCATTTACCTTTCAGTTCAAACACTGATTTCTCAGTAACGGGAACGGACTGACCATATAAAGGTATTGCTGGATTGGTCTTTGAAAAACCTACATGCTCATATAAAAAGTTTGTGGGGTGAAATCCTGCTGAAAAAATTACCTTTATGGAAAAAAAAACTGAAAAAAAACTGTCCCCAAAGCAGGACAAACAGGAATAAATCAAGTTGCCGCTGAGCTACGCCGGTTCCATAATTCCCAGAAAAATAAATAAGTTCTCGAAACAGTGCAGCACGGACAATGGTTTCTGCCTCTGCCATGATAGAGAGGATGGGAATAACCCTTAGAAAAATATTATTTTAAAAGTAATAGCAGCAATACCTACCACTACCAGACTGCCCGTAAGAATACATGGATGCTGCATGGTCATGGGGCAGAGGCTCCTGCTGCTGGCGAGGCGGGCCGTGGTAATCTGCGGCTTCTGATGCTGGGCCCCCCTTGCTTCTGGGTTCTGCCAGGATGGCTTTGTAACCTGAGAATAATGACATCATTAATGTAAATCTGCAGTGAACAATCTGGGGTAACTAAGGTTATATTAGAACTATGTTTCAGAGGGTGCGGCCGAACGAATAACGAAGACACGACGCCGCTGTTTATACGTGTAGTTCCAGTAAAACTGTCCAGCCAACACTAATAGGTCCCACAGGGGACAGGATCTTTGCAAATACATCTTCAATGACAATTTTTTTTTCTTACTTAAATTAATGCACTAGGGGCTAAAAATAATTTATGCAATTGGGTTTCATTAAAAATTTTGCATCGTCGAGTCGCCCCGCCCTGCAATAGCCTCTGTATTGGTCTATTGCTGGCTGCAGAATGAGTTAACGGGATGGCACCAGAGCTGCGGAGTTGGAGTCAGAATAAAATGGACCAACTCAGACTCCTAAAATATATAATAAATTGGGTACAGCAGCATAATGCAGGAGGTGATGTAAAGGTTTTCATAAGAATTTGGGAATGTTATGAAATGTCCTATAAATGTTTGTTCTTTCCCTGATCTAAGGACCCCGCTTTTTAGTTGAGATGAATCTGTGCTGCACTTTATGTCCATGATCAGTAGTGACCAGTGCTGTGAAGTCGGAATTGGAGGTTTGGCTTACCGACTCCACTGCCCTGGTTGGTACAGACAGGTCTGGTCAGTGCTCCTCCACCAGCAGCCATTGTATGGACTGCAGAGCTGTGCCGTCTGTAAGGAGAACCTGTCCTACCTACATAATAGTTAGTGCCACAAAATCATGTCCCCAACCTCATTTTGCAGCCTGCAATAGAGCGTGTAATTCAGCAGCTATGGGAGGAAAGCTTAGCCCCAATTGATGTATTTAAGAAAAAAAATGTACACAAAGATGGACAACCCCTTTAACGATAGTAGAACTGGTTTCATGATGTTCGGATTAGGGTACGTGCACACGTTAAGTATTTGCTGCAAAAATCTGCAACTTTTGGCAGGAAAAACATGCTTTTTTTGTGCAGATGTTTCCCCACTCATTAGTATGGGTGAAATCTGCAGTAAAAACGCTGAAAGCATTGACATGCTGCAGATTTAATTCTGCCCCAAATCTGCAAATAAGCAGCATGTGCATGAGACTTCAGGATTCTCATTCACTTAGCTGGCTTCAGGAAACACTTCAGCTTTTGTGATAGATCTGCACTGAAAACAACTGAAGCAAAAATGGAGTAAACACGCAATGTGTGCACTCAGCCTTAGAGTACAAAAACCTTCAGCCAGAGTGCGACAGTGAGAACAGAGACCCCTCGAGCATGTGAACCCTGGGAGGAGCACCGATGGGGCAGGATTTCCGGTGTGCTTCCAGTAAGCGCAAGTTAAATGTCGATGCCAGAGATTGACAGTGGCATTTAACAGGTTAACAGCCGCGGGTGGACCTCATTTCCACCCGCGGCTGTTAGAGGCACATGTCAGCTGTTCAAATCAGCTGACATGTGCCGGAAATGCCAGAGTCCACATCTAAGGGGGAGACACGACATGCGCCGTACATGTACGGCGCATGTCGTGAAGGGGGTTAATCCAGGATGGGAAGCTACTGTCAGTCAGCAGTGCACATTTACTGCAGGTGCTGGGGACGCTTCTTATACTTATTCATCCATACATCTGCATTTATCTGTGGAAGGACAATTTAGCTCCTGTATGGGTGTCCGTCTTCTGACTGCATTGAAACATGCAGTTGACTGCTACTCCCTCCGTACAATAATATCCACAAAGAAAACCAACGAGGTACACTATGCGATACGAGACCCTAAAGGCAACGGCTGCCATTAAATGCACAACTCAGAATACGGCACTCACTTCTATCACAATTTTCGATTGC
The DNA here is from genome assembly GCA_009801035.1 of Oophaga pumilio. Classification (NCBI taxonomy): domain Eukaryota; kingdom Metazoa; phylum Chordata; class Amphibia; order Anura; family Dendrobatidae; genus Oophaga; species Oophaga pumilio. The sequence continues at coordinate 320,796 of VIAB01000257.1, forward strand.
CAAGGCAGCATGAGAAGGCTTCTGGAACCGCACATAGGCCAATCCTTTACTCTCGCCCGTGGTTTTATTCTTAATAATTGAACAGTATTCAACTGGTCCGTATTCCTGGTGAAAGAAAAAAACATATCTGAGTCTCAAACACTACACATATTTGGAGAAAACGCACAGGATAAGTTTCGGTTCCTAAAGCCTTAGGGCCTGATTTATCGCTTATATGATAAAAAGCTTTGAGTGGTTGCAAAATTTAGGTGCAACACGAGGCTGTGTTAACATTTCGTAACCTATGGCGCCCAGAAATATGGGACTGTTTATTTAGTGCTATTCTTAATGGTCTTTGCCAAGGGGGCGGCGCTCACGGGTTAATTATGCAGAGAAGACTACCCCCTCCCCCCCCCAGCTCTTAGACCTCCAAGCAACATTTATGGTTAATGTCATTTCCTCCATTCCGCTAGATGTTTCTGAGAGGCGATACACAGAAATCTTCAGTATTTGTACCTTAAACCGGGCTTTAATATCATCTTCTGAATACGTTTTCGGGATCATGACGAAGATCCTCGTCAGCTCCTCATCCTCTACTTCTTTGTGGCTTGTGGATCCTCGGGACTGAGCAATAAAGACCTGAAATAGATGGAGTTACTAAACGGGGGACAAAACTTCTGCCATGTTAGAAGGGAACTGATCGGTTAGTCTGAGCTGGCACCATCAATAAACTAATATCCGGACCTCTACAATTGCCGTTCGGTCCCCTACAGCTACTGGTGCTTGCTAAAGACAACTGTATTGAGTGTATTGATTGGTAATAAATCATTCCAGTTCAGAATTTACTGAAAAATTTGGATTGACATGTACATATATACACATAGAATACA
>VIAB01000257.1:375597-385931 GCA_009801035.1 Oophaga pumilio
CACTGCCTGCCTAACTAATGTGTAAAAACAATGTGCACTAGGAAACACTGCCTGCCTAACTAATGTGCAAAAACAAAAGTGCACTAGGATGCACTACTAACTCTCAAAGTAATGTGTAAAAAGCAACGTACACTAGGAAGCATTACCTGCCTAACTATCGTATAAAAAAAAGACATGCACTGGGACGCATTGCCTAAGTAATGTGTAAAGACAATGTACACTAGCAAGCACTCACCTAGGCATACGACTTGATGTTACACTTTTGACATTCACTGCCGGTATAGAATTTATGAAAAAATGTTATGTGTCTGCATAAAAGAAAAATCCATATATAGTTTTTTTTCTACTCTCCTTGTCAGTACAGAGCAGATTTATGCTTTTCCTTATGGTAAAATATCTTTGCTAAACCAACTGACCAAACAGATAACGTGTGACGGGCTCCATATGCTGGATGGATACTTGGAATACTAATGAATTTTTGGGTAGGTCGTGGATTATATTTATACTTTTCTCCTCTCTCATTTAACTAAAATGATTTATTTTTAATGTGTTACAAATGTACTGTTGTGTGTCTCAGTGGCTTAATAATATGCAGGACTTATCTGGTGGCTATGAATAGCCTTTGGTGACTAGATACTGTCCTGGACATCCAGCTGAAAAGATCATTGAGATCTGAAAGGTGTAAATCAGTTGCCTGCAGTCAGGATTGCAGGGACCGTCCTTTGTAATGTGGATTAGCTGCTGACTGGCAGGACTTTCTTTGTAAAGCAGATCTGTCACCTGTCACAATACAAACTGTATACATTATTAAACTCGTCCCTGGTTTTAGCCCTTTCATTTTTTCTTGCCTTCTTCCAAGAGCCATAACTCTTAATTTTCCATCGACATAGCTCCACAAGAGCCTTTTTTTTTGCGCAGGCAAGTTTTTTATTTTTTAATGACAACATTCCATATAATGTACTTAAAAATGAAAAAAATGGGGTGAAAAGTAAAATAAAAAGCAATTCTGACATTGAATTATTATTTTTTTTTACACGGCATTTGCTGTGCCGTACAAATTGCATAATAAATTGATTTTTTAGACCAGTATGGTTACGTGTAAGGTCTTTTTAGATTTTAGTGGTTAGAATTTTTTGGGAAAAAATTTGGTTTAGTGCCACCATTTTCTGACTTTTTTATTCTTCTGCTGAAGGAGCCATGCAAAGGCTTGTTTTCTGCAATGCAAGCTGTTGTTTTTACTGGTACCATTTGGGGGTACATGCAGTGTTTTAAGTGTTTTTTTTGGGGGGAGGGGAGGTATGGTGACCGAAAAAAGACAATTCTGATGTTATATTATATTAAAACCTCAATGTATTCTATTTGCGCACGTTCATTCATAGTGACAGAACACATGTACACCCAAGATGGTGTATCACTGAGAATGTCACAGTTCTGGCATCTTGTGAAAGTCTTCATTGGCACCGTGTCTGATTCATATAATCTGTGAATCAGATTGTTCAGAGCAGAAACAGATCTCTATCCACGTGACCCTGCTTTATGTGATACTGTAACAGATAAAATGATGGAAAACACAAAACTCCTGAATGCTCCAATTAGGGATGATAATAGATTGCCCCCCGGTCATGCAACATGCAGCGAGTTCTGTTCTGTTAAATGACAATGACATCAGGCGGAAGATAATTAGACAGTAAAATGGGTCATGCACGTCTTGTATTATTTTCTTGTATCTGTATCAGCATATGGAAGAAAATCACATTTCTAATTCCTGTTAAGTGTTCTGTAAGGACAGAATGTGCCAACAACATTTACTGTACAAAAAAGTATGTGCAAAATAAAAAAAACACATAATGAGGGAGGACAGTATAGTAGGAACTAAATGACTTGTCTCCTGAAACGAGGACTTCCAGAAATATTTTACATGTAAAACAAAGGTGGATTCTGAATTTCCATTCATATACTGATTTAGTGGACTGTGCGCTTTTGAGCCCATAATACCTTTTCAAATATTTGCATAATATTGCTATTGCATTTGATGTTATAGCAGTGTCACGGTCTTTGGTTAGGTAGGGAGGGGCCTCAAATGGTCCCTGGAACTGGGACCCTCAGTATCCTTGTCCCGGTGACACTCTTAAAGGTAGCGCGGCCCAGGTCCCCGACCTCACTATACTCCTGTTAATTTCCTAAGCTGTCCTCCTCCTTTCCCCTATGAGGCCTGGGACAGATGTGTTAGTGTATATATGGCACCCCAGAGTCCGGTTGCCATGGTGACATTGCCTCACGCTAAGGAGTGATGTCATGCCTGGAGGCAGAGGGGGGTCCCCATGCCAGGTAACACAGTGTACATGTCAATTCCTGCTCCAGGCCAGAAAGGGGAGCTTCCTTATAAATTCTGGCCAGCAGGTGGGGTTGGTGAGTCAGAAAGAAGTCAGCTGAGAGAGTAAACAGGAGAGATGTCATGGAAACGGGAGCCAGCTGGAGCTTAAGGGAGTGACTGTTGGTGGGAGGAGTTAGAGCTGAGGTTAGGAGATTGTTCTCGAAACAGTCAGTCAGTGAGTTGGTCTGTGGAGAGGGAAGGGACAGGAGCAGAGTCAAGAGCTCAGGGGAAATAAAACTGTGTATAGCTGACACCAGAGTGGAGCGCTGATAAAAAGGGACTGTACGCCCTGACAGCCGAATCTGGAGGACAGGGGGACTACAAGCCCCCTGGCCACACCGAACACCTGAAGGCACCGCAGCAGACCAAGAGCCCGAGGCTGACAGTGAGAAACCATCACACAGGAGAGGGCCGCAGCTAAGGCCTCTTTCACACTTCAGTAGTTCGACGTCAGTCAAAATCCGTCAAAGTGTGAAAAAAACTGATCCGTTTTTTCCCCATTGAGCTGCATTAGTGACGGATTTTGACGGATTTTGACGTCATAAGACGGATCCGTCAAAAATTTGGCGTCCGCTGTCATTTCAAAACGGACACTTGAACGTTTTTTGTCTGCGTCGAAATGGCGGACCAAGACGGATCCGTCACGCCCGCCAATTTCTATAATGGTCCCCTATGGGTGACGGATCCGTCTTCATCCGTTATTGATGGAATCCGACGGCGGAATCCGTCATTGTATGCTGACATTGCCTAGAACCCCTTCTGGAGACTCTCTCTCTCTCTCTCTCTCTCTCTCTCTCTCTCTCTCTCTCTCTCTCTCCAGAGCAGCACATCCCACCTTCAAAGCTTCATTTTGACATTCTTAACGGATCCCTCCAAAAACGGATCCATTCCATCCGTTTGCACTGAAATACAACAGATCCGTTATTTTCACACTTTGGCGGACTGGGACTGGCGTCGAACGACTGAAGTGTGAAAGAGGACTTAGCTACAAGCAGCATGGACCCGAAAAGAGAGCGCAGAAGGAAGGTTCCCAACCTCACCTGGCAGGGTGGATCCCCTGAATGCCTCCAGGCAAGCCAGACTCAATCCATCATCTGTAATTGGTACCCCAAATTGCATCTACTTTCAAGTAAAAGGTAAAGAAAACTGCACCTCTCTGTGTCCTTCACTGATTCTCTGCACCTCAACGTTCACCACCATCTGAACAATCAAATATATATATATTTGCCCTGGGGCCTCGCTCTACCCGTGGGGAGCTGAACCATCTTTACTGCGTCACCATCAGCCCCAGTGGACCAAAACTGCAGGGTCGGCCACCCATTGCCGAACACCAAGGGTGGCGTCACAAATAAACAATCCTCTATTTTATGACACGGCTAGGGCCACGGAAATGGATCATGGTCCCGTGACCTCCCCATAGAACTGTCCGATTCCGGGTAATCCACGGCCCTGGTGGGCACGTCATATATACATGTAAGACAAACAGGGATAACAAAAAGCAACTTACATACAAAAAAACCTCACCAAGGGTACAGAGGAATTAAGGGAAGGATAGGAAGATAAAAACCAAATGGGAATAGGCTAATGGAGAAAGCATACACTCCAAAACAGCAAACAACAATCTCCAGCAGCAACTATGAACTCCAACTCCAGCACACCAACTCCAGCAAGCCAGGGAGCAAAATTTTCACAGGCTGCGATGAGACGGTATGGCCAGGTTTTATAGAGAAAGAAAAGGAGCAGGTCAGGAGCAGCTGTGAAATGAAGCTGCATGTCTCTAATCAGCAAAGAGTCGTTAAACTTTTCAGTGCCAAAGTAAATTAAATGTATTTAATATGAGGAACCAAACACACAGACAGTACGATTTACAGTATGTAAAGATAGCCTAACCGCAGATCTCTCAGGAGGACGTCACACACTTGTTACAAGCAGGTGCATTTATTATACACTGAGTCTATGAGCACTATGAGTGGAATTTATTATCCCCTCTATGCCAGAAAACTATGGTTAAAAAAAATTGTCTCAAGTAGTATTTGTGAAAAATTTTGCAATGTTTCAACAGTGGATTGGGCTTAAAAAAAAGGTGGCATGACCTAGCATCAAAATTGATATGTTTGCCACAAAAGCTGGAGTACATTATAACAAAAATCTAAGTTCATTCATGGGTATTGAATATTTTATTCTCTGGTGCATGGACATCCCATACGTGCGCCAAATTTATTAGAAGGAGTGCAACTTTTAATAAATCTGCAGTGACCTATTTGTTCAATACTGGCATATGAAACACCAGGTTTGATAACTTTCCCCCTATAACTTATGCCTCAAACTTTGATGCTATTTGTCTGAATGGGACAGTCTCTGCAACATGTACATTGAGTGCGAGACCACAATTCCAGTGATGTGTCACTTACTAGGCCGGGTTTTGCGTCTTCAATAAAATCAATGTTTTATCAGCAGAAGATTATCACTAGATGTCTATGTGTCTCATGCCTCCTAGTCCAGTTCCATCCCAAGACTGATTAGCAGCTTTCTGGCAATATGCAGTGACCGATCTGCCAATCAGTGGTGTGGGCGGGGTTATACACAGCTCAGCATTCTGAGCTCTGCAGCAGAGGAAAGTGTGATTGTATCACAACTACTGCACCCAGTAAAGTAAGTAATACATCTCTGGAATCAGGGTCTCTGTCCCTACATCATGCTGCTGTCAAATTACATAGTAGAACCTGCTGATCGATTCATTTTAAATATTAGGCTGCATTCACATTTCTAATTGCACATTCCATTTGTTTGTTCGGTTTGGAGGGACAGACAAACGGAATTTATGTGCAAAATGTATGTGCTCCACCACGGATGCAAACAGAAGCAGAGGGGCCCCATTGATTAATATAGCGTATAGCCTTCTTTTGGTTTCTGTTTTGTGTCACTTTTAGAATGGAGGAAAAAGTACAGAACTCTGACACAAAACGAAAATGAACCTAATAATCAATGAGGTCCCACTTCTATCTGCATCAGTAATGCAGCGGATCCCTTTTGCGCAGAATATTTTAATATTTATTTCTAGACCATGCCATCTAAGTAAATATCTGTAACTAAAATCTGTGAACAAATCCAATGTATAAGGCAGGTGCAGACGGACGATTGTATATCCCCTCATCTGAGAGAATCGGGCCGATTATGCAAATCACACTCTGATCCAACTCTGATCTAAGTTTGATCAAAGTGTGATCTGATTCTCTCCGATGAGAGAAATTGGTGAAAAAAAGTCTCCTTTTTCTCCATTCTATCAGTCCTTGAAAATGGGACTGCACTCAGATGTCATCTGAGTGCAGTCTGATAGTTTCCACACACTCATTGACTTGCATGGCCGAGTGCGATCCGATTATTGGATCCAAATTGAGCATTTAGCGATTTTTTTTCTCGTACAGGTGCTGTGTAAGGAAAAGGCTGACATGCACGGTGCCTTAGAATAACATTGGTCAGAGTGCAATGCAGTGTTTTTGCTGGATTGCACTCGGGCCGAAAATACAGCCATGTGCCCAAGCACTAAGGCTATGGTGCCATGATCATATTTGCAGTCCGAGTGCTGTCCTTACAAAAAACTAACGTCACTCGGACAGCACTTTGACCAATGTTATCGGTCAGACATCATGTGCCATTATAGTAGTAGTACAGTAGAGGGCGGAGTGGAGCTCTGCCCACGGCTGTTAACCTGTTAGATCACGTGTCAATCTCTGACAGCCGCTTACAAGATGCTCTGGCAGGGGAATGCCTCATGCCATGTGCCCATATGTGCATCTGTAACATGATCGCGGGGCACCAATGGATTGTCATGACAGTTGGGGTCTGCTGATGGCGTGGCTGGGGTTCATAGGAGACCCATATTTTCACTATACATAACAGTACTGATACACTGCTATGTATAGTACAAGCGATCGGACGATCGCAGCTTCAAGTCTCCTAAGGGGGCTATTAAATACAGTAAAAAGTGAATAAAAAAAGTTTTTTAAAATCTGAAAAAAATAAAAGCACAAAAGTGCAAATCACCCCCTTTTGGCCCCATTAAAAATAAAACAATAAAAAAACACATATTTGGTATGTCTGCATTTGCAAAATTCTGATCTATCAAAATATAAAGTAAATTATTCCGATCGGTAAACAGCATAACGAGAAAAAAAATCAAAATGCCAAAATTATGTTTTTCAGCCGCTGCATCATTGCAAAAAATACAATAAGAGGCGATCAAAGCATCAGATCTACCCCAGAATCAGTAAAATGTCAGCTCAGGGCGCAAAAGTAAGCCCTCACCCAGCCCCAGATCCCAAAAAATGAAAACGTTACAGGTCTCGGAAAATGGTGACAAAAGCAAAATATTTTTTCCCAAATGTCCTAATTTTTTTTCACCACTTACATAAAAAAAAAACTATTCATGTTTGGTATCTACATACTTATACTGACCTGGAGAATCATATTGCCAGGTCAGTTTTACCATATAGTGAACATGTGAAATAAAATACCCCAAAAACAATTGTGGAATTGCACTTTTTTGGCAATTTCAACACTCTTGGAATTTTTTTTCACCATTTTCTAGTACACTATGCTCTAGAATGTACAGTGTCAGCAGAAAAGTACAACTCATTCCCCCCCAAAAATCCCTCATACGGCCATATTGACGAAAAAATAAAAAGAAGTTATGGCTCTTGGAAGAAGGGGAAGAAAAAACAAAAAATGAAAAAAAAACAAAGAAAAAGGGAAAATTGCTATGTCATGAATGGGTTAAGATGACACTCGCTTATTCAAGTCTGTATGCGCAAAAAAAAAAAATAGGGATCCCAAATGGATCATCCGTATAGCATCCGATTTTTAAATTGCAGTTAACATTTGGAAACTGAATTTCCTCTTGTAAATTTTATTTATGGCTGATGAATAAAAACGTACGCCGCACGGACGCAAAAATAATAATTTTTATTTATATAGCGCCAACATATTCCGCAGTGCATTACAATTCAACAGTTCAAAAACAGTAAAAAAAAAAAGTGCAGAATGATGACAACTGAGATGAAAAAAAAAATCAAATCATTTTTTTTTCTTCTGGATGAAAAACGGACGATTGTTTTAGACGCTTGTTCATACTTTTATGCAGCAATGAAAAATGAATATTCAGTCTCAGCAGTGTCTATGCTAATAGTTCACAGAAGCTGCCAGCAGGGGGAGCTGCAATGTTCCAGCTGCTTGGGATGGATCATGTTCTGCTTCTGCAAGCAGCAGGAGGCAGCAGCAGCGCAAGGGTTAACGTTAACCCTCTCCTGCACAGATTTGCATCACTGGGAGGTTCTGTGGCTGCTGGGTGACACCTACAGGAGCAATCTGCCTCTCCAGTACATCTTTCGCTAAGCACAAGGAGAACACGTCTGGATTCCTGGGATTATAGACTGCCAGTGCTCAGAGCTTCATTGAAGCACATGCACTGGGCAGGAAGATGCTGGAGAAGAAGGACACATGGAAATATTAGTTCCATAACTGTGTAATCATTGCATGAAGTCACTGCAGACCTGACAACAGTGAGGGAATCCCCCAAGAAGACAAGGGATTGCCTGGAAAGTAGCAGGTGCAGTGAGACCTCACACCTTCCACACAACATGCTTTGGCAAAACTTGAAGTCAACCTTTAATTGAGAGTCCATTTGGCAAAGCCAAGGGAAGGTGACATTGCAGAGATGTCAGAGCCAGAGCTGGACTTCTCCAAAGTGGAAAGTTTCTTGGACAGGCATCCAGATCTTTTTGAGGATTATCTCATCAGGAAAGGGAAACACTACATGGTGGAAAAGTGGCTGAAGAGGAACCAGATGTCCAAAACATCTTCTATCTCTAGTGCTGATGAGAAGAGTAAGGAGTGCTGGGGGAACAGAGGAGATGGCTTGCAGAGGAGAGCATCTCAGAAGGAGCTGAGGAAAAGTTTTGCACGTTCTAAGGCCATTAATGTGAACAGGACCTATGATGAACATGTCAACTCTAGAGCTCAGGAGCCTTTGACCAGCATGAGGAGAAGAGCCTTGCTCAGGAAGGCCAGCTCCTTACCACCCACCACTGCTCATATCCTCAGTGCTCTGCTGGAGTCCAGGGTCAACATCCCCCAATATCCATCCACTGCCATTGACTATAAGTACTACCTGAAGGAGCACAATGAGAGGGAGTTCTTCCTGGAATTAGTGAAGGACATATCCAATGAGCTAAACCTCACCAGTCTTTGCTACAAGATCTTGATCTTTGTGTGCATCATGGTGGATGCTGACAGATGTTCCCTCTTCTTGGTGGAAGGTACAACCAACAAAAAGAGTTTGGTGTCCAAATTCTTTGATGTGCATGCGGGAACCACTCTGTTACCTTCCTGCAGGACGGATAACTCCAATGAGGTACAGGTGCCTTGGGGAAAAGGTATCATAGGTTATGTTGCAGAACATGGAGAAACAGTCAATATCCCAGATGCTTACCAGGTAGGTCATTATTCCTCACCTGATGGCCTCACTGTCAGCTGTCACTGAGGGGGTGTGGGGTGGAGTGGACATGATTTGCAGGAGTAGCTGTCAAGGCTTGACCTAGTGTTCTCACTAAATGAGGTTCTCCATCTGTGTTGTGGTCCTTGACTGTCAAACACACATTTCTCATCCAAGACTCCAATGAGGTTTGATGACTCCAGTTTCTGATGAAACCCTTGGGAATTACTGCTGTCTATAGCTCATTAACATTTTATGGAAAATATATAGCACACATTCAGCAGATTGCCCAATCGTATTTTTTTTTTTAGGGATGACAACCTGACAACCTTGGATCCTGACAATTCCATTTATTTGCTAGTTGCCTGCTGAAGTGTTGTTCTGCATATTATTCCTCCTGATATCATACTATTTGACATAATGTCAGTGTAAATGGACTCTTAATTATCTGGGCTACAGAAATAAAATCACCGCTCACCAAATTACCCAGCACTCTATTAAAATGAACCGATTGTAAGATAATTTCTCATTATTTGGCAAAGATATAACCTGGTTTTATAGATCCAGATCTGAAAATATTCTCTTTTTCGTCCACCATTTTGCTTTATTATTTTATTTTTTTTTTGTGTGTGTTTTATGCTTTGACCTATATTTTGCATGTTAAGTGGAACGCGTTGTAACTTTCAGCAGCCGGACATATTTCCATGACATGGATTACGCTACATTAACGAGCGTTAACCAGTACGTCACCACCAGGACACAGACAGATAAGGGCCTCTGTGCAAGAACAATATATTGGCCCTAGAGCTCATCATAATGCACAATTCCACCTGCTTTGGTGGTTGAAATGGGCTCCTGACCTCCTGGGCCCCTGTGTGACCGGTCGCACAGGATGCACCAATGCTATGTCCGCCCCCCCCGCACCAGTCAATATAAATCCCCAAGATTTACTCAGAAGGTCATGTCAAGGATCTGTATCAACCTTTTTATTTTAGGGCGAATTGCTCTTTAAATCAGAATGCTGTTTTATCATTTTCTTGATGCTGCTGTTGGCTAGGCACGCTGAGCAGATAAGAAGTCTCATTATCAATTCACTGACCCGGTGTTCTTTGGCGCCGCTTCACGACGTACGTACTGTAGAGGTGTCATGTGCATCGTGACTTGCAGCGTAGCCAGAAAGTATTTGCACCGTCTGCAGACCATTTATTGAAGCCTGCAATGTTGGCTAGGCTTGTGCGGCAAATGTTCAATCAAGTCAAAGAAAGTGCAAATCACCATTGCAAACATTGCTTTCATCTTTTCATTTCTTTCCTCTTACTTTTTGTGAGTGAGAATTTGCAGTTTTAGGGCTGATAGCTGCCTGGACCATTAAGGGTGGCATATCGAGTCCCTACAGCTTTGTATTACGGAATGCACCCTATGTTTCTGTAAAATATTCTATATTTTTATTATTGGTAGTATTATTATTTT
>VIAB01000258.1:15247-25314 GCA_009801035.1 Oophaga pumilio
TTACAAAGTTGCTTATTTTCACATATACGATTGATTTATGGAATGAAAATAAAATTCAGATGACGGTTACACTTTAAAAATATCAGTCACGGAAACATGTAAAATCTTTTTTCTGAGGCTCAGTCATAAAATTTAATTGTGTAGTGTTTCTCACCTTGATTTTTGTCCACTAGTGGAAGAGTGCTGTCATCAAATCCAGACTTTCCATTACCCTTCGATCCCTTTGGAAGTGTTGATGTGGCAGACTAAAGTATATATATTGAAGCAAAGAGGTTAAAAGTAAAGTACTTTTTTAATTGGATTCTTATATTAAATGTCTGTTTAGCTCAGTCAATTACTTCATAAGGAGAGGGTATGAGACCGCTCTGGGGCTCCATCCCTTCCCATCCTTCAAAAAAGATTACTAATTACTAATTTCCCTGACAGAGACAAGATGGTCAGCTGGACTATTCTAGTCTCTATAGATATGAGATTATGGTGGCCCTGTTGAAATTGGCACAAAAAAATGGAAATAGTGGAAACAAAAGTTTATTTTTTCATGTTTAGAAGAAAAAAAATCAAATGTAAAAGGCCCTTTTCTACATTTATGTGTGATCTCCTATGTAAAAATAGGAGATCTCTCTTGTCCCTGCAGCCTGTCAGCTCCCCACCTCCTGCTTCACATTGGGTGGGGGCATTTTAACAGACAAGGTCTTAGCCCGCACTGAAGGAATAGTGACCTGGATCTCATAAGATCGATTACCTGACTCAAAGTTTGTATGTTTCCCCCGTGTTTGTGTGGGTTTCCTCCAGGTACTCTAATTTCCTCCCACACTCCAAAAACATACTGTTAAGGAAATTAGATTGTGAGCCCCAATGGGGACAGATCCATGAATAGCCGAAACTTGGGAGGCAACAGGAGCACGGTTCAACTGCAACCATTTAAAAGAAAATAAACGGTTTCATGGGAAGATTATTAACACTTGATATCAGAGTCATGGTTTCAGGCCATTGCTAAGAACTGTTGAGTTCACCAAGGGTTATTCTGTTAAAATGTTGCTCAGTATTGATAAACTTTTGGAATTTTATCCTAATGTTGCTGTAAAGGCAAGTTATTCTTTTAATTTATTTCACTTTGAAAACTAAGCTTCAAAATGAGCCAGAGTCACCGTTATAGTCGCCACATAGGCAGCAATATCATGGGTTAAATTGTGAGAAGGGAATGACGGATGCAGGCACATGCGACTACAGTGGTAATTCTAGGCTCAATTTGAAGATTAAAATTTCCAACTTCAAAATTAGCTTTACTGCTGTAGCCACGATTCAGGTTGAGATATGGCCATTCGCAGCCAGGACAAACCTCATACTCTTTTGGCGACTGAATTGCCAACCTGCACGGACATATAAGATACGTCCTTGGCAGGGAAGGGTTAAATAAATAATATTTAAAGGGAACTTGTCATGTCCCCCATGCCCTCCAACCCAGCACCATTCATTTATGTATCAGTAAATTCCCTGCCTAAAATTTTTAGGTAAAAATTAGGTTTAAAAAGCATTTATCTTGTCATCGTTTTCTGTGCTAATTAGTCCTTTGACTAGTAGATGGGGCGTTAGTTGCCCCAGACTAGTCAAAGCCCTCATTAGTATAGAAAACATGGACAATATAAATGCTTTTTTAAACCTAATTTTTACCTTTACATTATAAACATTATACAAGGCTGGTTAGGCAGGGAATTTACTGATACAAAAGTAAATGGTGCAAGGTTGGAGGAAATGGGGAACCTAACATGTTCCCTTTAATGTAAAGGGTCATACTACCAAATCATGGCATTTTTGTCCTTAGTGTGAATAAATTGACCGTGCTCTGCAGCCCCATTCATTTTTTATTGGGCTGCCAGAGATAGACTAATACAAAAAAGGCAATCAGTGGCGATATCCATGGTGAGACCCCCACTGATCGTTCGGTGACAACTTCTTGTTGCTGAGATGCCCCTTTCAATCGAAAATCCCAGCATTTGGAGAAAAAATTATTATGTACAAAAAGGGTCTGACATACCAGATCATTTTGTAAATCAGCATATTTCTGTAATGGTAGGGGTTGTTTTAACAACATCATACTACCAACTTCACTGCTAAAGTACCAGTTTGATCAGGTCAGTATTTGAAAGTGTTACCGTACTTTAATATATTTGAACTCTGTTCTTAAATTACAAACAGGAGCAGAGCATCATGGAAAATCTTTACCTGGAAGTTTGCTTTGTTCCATCCTTCTTTCTGAAGAGCACTGCGGAGTTCCTTATAGCTCCAGATCATCTGTAGGACATGGGAGGCAGCTTTCACCTCTCTTGGACACTGACTGAGTAAGAAAGCAGAAGATTCAAGACATCATTATTGCTTTCACCACCAAATTGCAAACATAGCTATACAATGACAGGCATAAACAGCAAAGGGCCCAAGTGCAAGAACAGTATATGGGCCCTTTGCAGTCCAACAGCTCACCATAATGCACAATTCCATCTGCTAACACTGGAGGTGTTACTGGGCCCTCTTACCTTTTGTGCCCCTGCACAGGTTACAACAATTATGTTTTCTCCCCTGTGGCTATACTGTTCTATACAAATATACTATTTTTATCCCCATAAGAAGAAAAAACTAATACAAAAAGATTGGAATTTTGTATATTGTTTATGAAGCCTTTCAGTATGCCATGTTACAGATGCAGTGGAGCTGCAGCCTGGTCAGTTTCTACAAAACTGCAGTGTCACATTTTACTTGCCACCAATCGTTAATACATTTTACACACTACTTCAATCCGTGTCAAGGCTGTTACAAAATCTTCTCGAATCTACAATACTAATGACCAGAACCGAATGCTCATTTATTAATTCTACTTTAGAATCATAGAATGTTAGAGTTGGAAGGGACCTCAAGGGTCATTGTGTCCAATCCCCTGCTCAATCTTACATTTAATACACACTGAGACGCAAAACCTAATAGGCTTTTAGTGACTGTGTGGAGTTTTGCTTTAAAGGTTATGGACACCTTTGATATGAAAACATTTTTTTTTAAATTATGTTAGTCCATTACCTAAAGGCAAACACTGACAGGTAAGCCAGTTTTCTATGCCTTCGCTGAGGGTAACTTAACACATCTGCTTTTCTCATGTCTGGACTCATCTTTAGTTACCTGGATTTATTTATAGTGATAAGTTTTTCAATTCCCTGTGTCTGGATGAGGGAACGGGCATTTTCAGAGCTGTCTGTGACTATTTCATGGATAGTGTTCAGCACAGCAACCACAGTGTCTTCCTCCAGATTCTTAGCAGGACGCTGTTGCCCCCCAGGCAAGTTTCGGACCAGCTGTCCCATGGCATAATTGCCTAAAGAAAAAAAAAATAACTCAAGCCACTTGAGTTAGGTCACAAGGTCATATACTTCAGGGCACTAAAGCCCCCGTCACAAACAGCGATCTCGCAAGCGAGATCGCTGCTGAGTCACTAGTTTTGTGACGCAACAGCGATCTCCCCAGCGATATCGCTGTGTGTGACATGCAGCGACGATCAGCCCCACTGCTGGGTATCGCTGATCATCGCTGAATGTCCTGGACATTTTTTTGATCGTTGGTCTCCCGCTGGCCAGCACGCATCGCTGCGTGTGGCAGGCAGGAGACCAGCGATCAGCTGGTAACCAAGGTACACATCGGGTTGGAAACCAGATGTGTACGTTGGATGCCAGCGCGCTGCTGCAGGGGAGCTGGTAATCAAGGTACACATCGGGTTACCAGGCGCCGCGCAGCACCTGGAAACCCGATGTGTACCTTGGTTACCAGCTCCCTGCACCAGCAGGCTGGTATCCAACATACACTGCTGGTAACTAAGCGACGTTACCCGCAGTGTTGCTGTCCTGATCGCTGCCTGTTTGGCAGCTCACCAGCGATCATGTAGCGACACACCAGCGATCCTGACAAGTGCATATCGTTGTCGGGATTGCTGGTGTGTCGCTATGTGTGACGGGGCCCTTAGTCATAACATCTCATGCAATGAGCCAATGAGAGATTCCTTCCCAGTTTTCAATATGATTATTTACCTACTCTAAAAATATGAGTTTCAAGACTATTCCCTTCTCTGAGCTGTTCTCTTAAATATTTATATTTTCAGCCTTGGATTGCTTGGAAACCTGGCATCTACCTTTTCATGTGATGTGAATGTAATGCACAGAAAAAGGAAAAATTCTCTACATCAATACACAGCTCAAATCTTTACCTCCTTTCAGTTCTGCAGCCATATAATGGTGCAGTCGCCGAATAACTTTACAGAAAACATAGGCGTAAAGTATATAGAATGATATAATACATTTTCCTCTATGAGATGGTATAATAGACAGAGGCTTGCAAAAGGATTCAACCCCCTTGGCTTTTTATCTATTTTGTTACATTACAACCTGTGTTTAAATATTTTTCTAATCCGATTTGTGTATGATCTATCAGCACTAAATAGTGGGATTAAATAACTAAAAATTGGCATGTGCATATGTATTCACCACTTTTGCGATGAAGACCCTCAAAATTTCTGGTGCAAGTAATTACCTTCGTAAGTCACATTCTTAGTGAGAGGAAGTCCACCTGTGTGCAATCACATGGTCTGTAAGTATATACACACCTTTTCTGGAAGGCCACAACACCATTAAGCAAGAGGCACCACTAACCAAACAACACCATGAATACCAAGGATATCTCCAAACAAGTCAGAGACAAAGTTGTTGAGCAGTACAAGTCTGGGCTGGGTTATAAAAAAAAAAAAATCCCCATTTCGGATGATCCCCAGTGCACCATCAAATCCATTATTATCAAATGGAAAGAACATGGTACCACAACAAACCAGTCATCAGGGCCACCCACAAATTCTCACCCAGGACAAGGAGGGCATTAATCAGAGAGGCAGCACAGAAACCAAAGTTAACCCTGAAGGAGCTGAAGAGTTCCCAAGCAGAGACTGAAGTATCTGTCTATACAACCACAATACTCTGTACACTCCATAGAGGTGGCCTTTATGGAAGAATTGGCAGAAAAAAGCCTTTACACACAAATATTGTAATGCTTGTTATGAGTTTGTGAGACCCCTCAAATGTATGAAGCAAGGTGCTGTGGTTAGATGAGACCAAAATTGAACTTTTTGGCCACCAAGATAAACGCTATGTCTGGTGCCAAACCAACACAGCTCATCAGCCCAAGAACACCATCCCAACAGTGCAACAAGGTGGTGGTGGCAGCATCATGCTGTGGGGATATTTCTTGGCAGGAAGGATAGGGAAAGTGGCCTCAGTAGAGGAGGAAATAGATGATGTGAAATACAGGGATATTCCTGAGCAAAACCTCTTTCAGTCTCTCAGTGATTTGAGACTGGGAAGGAGGTTCACCTTCCAACAAGACAATGACCCAAAACATACTCAATCGTTTTAAGGGGAAACATGTAAATGTTCTGGAATTGCCTAGTCAAAGCACAGACCTTAATCCAGTTGAGAATCTGTGATTGCTGTTTGCCAGAGGAAGCCATCTAACTTGAAGGAGCTGGAGCAGTTTTGCCTTGAGAAATGGGCAAAAGTCCCAGTGGAAAGCTCATGGAGACTTATCCAAAGCGACTTGCAGCAGTAATTGTCACCAAAGAAGGCTCTACAAAGTACAGGACTTTAGGGGGTAAATAGTTATGCACACTAAAGCTTTCAGTAACTTTGACCCATTTGTTTATTGCTTCACAATAAAAAGAAAACCAAATGTTCACAGTTGTAGGTATGTTATTTACATGAACTGATGCAAACCCTAACAAAAAAAACTAACTGTAAAATCCCAGGATGTGAGGTAGCAATACATGAAAAATGCCAAGGGGGCCGGGGCTGGTGAATACTTTCACAAGGCACTGTATATCTCTATACCTTAAATTATGTATGTTGATATATATTTCACTGCCTAAATGACATTTTAACAGCTTTTCATACTATGCATATTAAAGGGAATCTGTCAGTAAGATGAACCCTCCTAAACTGTCTACATGAGCATTAAGGTCATAGGACCTGAATGAAAAAAATATGATACCTTGATGTCTGCGATGTATTATTCCAGAGAAATCCATAATTTCTTATAAGTAAATAAGCTGTTCAGGCCTATAGGGTGGACACTGATTTGCATGAGAATCTGTCTCCAGAGATTATTATTAAGAAAAGGGATGTTACCAGTGTGATGTGTGATGGCTGCGCTCTAGTCTTCTGATCTCATGGAAGACCTGTGTTTGATTATAAGGGCACAGTCAGACGGCCGTATTTCTTGCACTAGGTTCGCAATCCTCGCACTGGTCATCGGCTCTCCCAACCTGAGCATAACAACTGCATAGAAATACATGCTTTCACACTCGATCCAGAGGAGCCAATGGCCAGCCCGAAGATTGCGATAGCTGTTTGTCTGCAGCTTTACTGACACATCTGCTGGTGTCCTCTCACTGCTTCATTTTCCATCTTACAGGCAGTCAGTGTTACAATACAGCAGAGATGTGAGAGCTGCAGCTTCTAAGATGTTTGTTATGAGACAAAGTTCAGTTCTCCTTTCCTAGGTTAGTTACTACTTGTTTCACACTGGTAACTTCCACGTTCATCTAAAATAAGCTCTGGAGGCAAGTTCTCAAGCAAATCAGAGTCCAGCCCATAGCCCTGAAGAGCCAATTTACATGTAAGACAAATGTGCATTTCTCTCAGGTCGCAAATATCAAAGTAACATTTTATTCAGCTTCCTATGACCTACATGCCAATATAGTCAGCTTAGGAGAGTTGATCCTACTGACAGATTCACTTTAAATCAAATGTACAATAGAGTATGTCAAATGTCAAACATTTGCATGCCAAGGACATGGTGTTATTTAGTACTAAATAGAAGAGCACATACCAATCAAGTCTTTGTTGCGCCGGTCCATAGAAAGATTCCTTAGAGCTATGGCGACAGCCCTTACTACTTTGTCAGAATCTGACTGAAGCAACTCTACCAGCACTGGCAGGCCCCTCTCCTTACGGACTGTAGCACGGATATAGGTAGACCACTAAAAAGAAGGAAATTTATAAAAAAACAAATCAGGATAACCTGCAGAGAAAACCTGTAAAATTGTACATACACATTGCAATCAGTACTGCTGCTCTTTTACACTGTCCAATAATAAATCAAGATATGATATCTGTAGAATCCTCACACTACAGACTGCTTTGTTAGGTGTAGTAGTAAGGAAACTGGATCATTTAAAACTGTAGCCTAATGGCCATACTAAATTATAAGGGTTGATCTTCTGATGAAAGTCTGCAGTCACTATGTGAATATAGACTTCGGAATCCTTTCTGCATGCACACCACAAATTGTCAGGATTCTTTGGTGTTGCGGTGAGAGCAGGCAGTCACGTGACCACAAGTATGATTTGCATACATGCAGTCATGGACCGATTAGACGTGCTCAGCCTCACTCAATCCACTTGTATTGAGCGAGGTAGCGCATGCATAATCAGAATGCAGCTGGAAGTGTGCAAATCACATAAAGGCAGTCACATGACCTCCCAATCTCAGTCCCGACACTGGAGAATTCTGACAGCTCTCTGGTCTCTTTGGATTTCATATATATAATCAATGCTTAAAGGGAACCTGTCAGCAGTTTTGGCCGATATAAGATACGGCCACCACCTTTCAGGGCTTATCTACAGTGTTCTATAATGCTGTGTATAAGTCCCCAACCCGACGTGAAAGATAAGAAAAATAAGTTTTATTATGCTGACAGGTTCCCTTTAATAATTTCATCTCTGATCGCAGGTCCCATGGTCACACACACACGTTACTACTGCAACATTGACTTTTATAGGCTCTATCAAAGTTACTGTACTTTTGTTTACAAGAACACCACTGCAGACTGCGGTATTGTTGTAGTAAATATTACCGCCAATGCGTGGACAGATTGAGATTCCGAAGCAAGTGAGAATAAAGCATTATGCTGTGTTAGCACTTTCGTTTAAAATCACATATAGATTTCCTGCTGACGCGATGCTGTGTGCAGCAGGTCCACGTGAGACTTTGCCCCACTGTCATTGCAAATGGAAAAACACCATTGAATAAATAGCATGTTACTTTTTTCACCATGATGGATTTTTCTCCTGCCCACAAAAATTTTCATGAAAATTTGAAGCTCCTTTTGGTGTTGTGGAAACTCCACCCACATGTTCGGGATGCAGAATGTTGCTGGATTTGACTTAAATTTCATTGTTTGAAGGGGGCCGAGGAAAAAATACATTTACAAATAAATACACTGTATAAATATTCAAGTATAAAATGTGTGTGGATAAAACAGTAATGTTAACTTATGTTGGGACGAAGGTAAATGGTCAATCTACGCCTCGCGTCACAGAGCAGAAATAATAGGCTTCTAGAAATGTACCTGGCAGCTGCATATTAAGCTGAAAGCCTGACATTCACTGGAACTAAAGAATGTTCTAAGAAAAATAAGCTCAGGACACATTCAATTCACTATAAAAGGACTAGTAAACAGAAAAAATTTCTTCACCAATGTTGCCTTGACAAATAAAAGCTTAAAAGGGATTACCCGGACATGCTCATTATTAAACCTTTGGAAAGAGTGTGAGAAATAAAGAAAATTCATAATTTAATTGCTGTTACAATTCCTGCTTGTTCCCAAGCTGTCACGTGTGGTGGCTCCTCGCTTCCTACACGGACTTCCTGCCTCCAATTTGAACTGAAGGCATCTTGTCCCTCAGGCGGGTTCCAGTGGATGGGGCAGAGCTCAGCCAGTGAAGGCTCAAAGAGGAATTCATGGGGGGCATGGCCTGTGTATGTAGAGGTCTACAGGGAGAGAGCAATAGTAGAAGCGACAGGAGCATGAATCACTCAAAGATATACCGTAGGTTCTCTTACAGTCTGTGTGGACGCTGGCTTTAGATAACCCCTTCTCTGTCAGGGAGCAGCACTGACAAGAGAAGGGGTTGTATGGAGGCTATAGTTGCAGAAGGAAATGGAGTCCGAGAGCAATGCTCACATGGTTGTGTGTGGAAACTGGCTGCAAAGTACAGGGCCAAGGAGCAGTGCTGACAAGGTAGACGTGTGGAGGCTAGCAACAGATAACTAAGAAGGAGAGTAGCACTGACATGGGGTAGGCGGAGGAGGCTGGCTATGGATGAGAACTGAGCCAATGAGCTGTGCTGACGGGGGGACGAGAGGTGTTGCATGGAGGCTAGTTTCACAGGAGGACAGAGCTGCGCCAACAGGGGTAGGTGTGTGGAGGCAGACTGCACAGTAGGACAGAGCTGCGCCAACAGGGGTAAGTGTGTGGAGGCTGGTTGCACAGGAGGACAAAACTGCGCAGACAGGGGTAGGTGTGTGGAGGCTGGCTGCACAGTAGGACAGAGCTGCACCAACAGTGGTAGGTGTGTGGAGGCTGGTTGCACAGGAGGACAGAACTGCGCCGACAGGGGTAGGTGTGTGGAGGCTGCCTGCACAGGAGGGCAGTGCTGCGTGGTAGGAGTGTGGAGGCTGGCTGCACAGAAGGACAGAACTGCGCTGACAAGGGTAGGTGTGTGAAGGCTGGTTGCACAGAAGGACAACTGTGCCGACAGGGGTAGATGTGTGGAGGATGGTTGCACAGGAGGACAGAACTGCGCCGACAGGGGTAGGTGTGTGGAAGCTGGATGCACAAGAGGACACAGCTGCACCAACAGGGGTAGGTGTGTGGAGGCTGGTTGCACAGAAGTACACAGCTGAGCCAACAGGGGTAGGTGTGTGGAGGCTGGTTGCACAGAAGGACACAGCTGTGCCAACAAGGGTAGGTGTGTGGAGGCTGGATGCACAGGAGGACACAGCTGCGCCAACAGGGGTAGGTGTGTGGAGACTGGTTGCACAGAAGGACACAACTGCGCCGACAGGGGTACGTGTGTGGAGGCTGGTTGCAGATAACTGGACCAAGGAGCAGAGCCAGAGATCATCAGTCAATTAGAAGCAGTGGGTGGGCAGTGAAGGTTGGAGGTAATGATGTGTACGCTGCAAGGAATCATGGTAAATGTAGTC
>VIAB01000258.1:31407-42493 GCA_009801035.1 Oophaga pumilio
ACCACACAAATGTGAACAGTTCCATAAACAATAAAGGGTAAGTGTAATAGCCGTGGAAAAACATGGATAGAACACCTATGTAAAAACAAATGTCTAAATGAGACCTTAGTCAATCAAACACACCTGAGCGTTTCTGGATGGTATGTCTCTAGAAGTATGCATTTCATGTTCACAATACGGTTTGCGTAGAAGTGCCACATGCAGCATTGTAAGCCCAGCCAAGGATCATGCAACACAAAACAGCGTGAGGCTTGGTGAAGCAAGAAGGCCATTATTACTATAGGTGCATCACAAGGATGTCAATCTTATAAATAAATTCAAATTAATTGAAATGAAGTCATTTGATGCAAAGTTTCTATCCATCATACAGATCAACACTAATGTTTTTATAAAAAAATAAAAAAAAGTCTTAAACATTCTGGGGGTGATCAATACAGCTAAACATGACAAAATTATTTATAAAAAAAAAAAAAGCAAACCAGTGTCTTTAAGGACTTTCACCACAATTCGGGCATTTTTATTCCACACATTTCATTAGTGTTTGGTACCATTAGCCTTAAAATAAATGACTTGGGTCAAACATTTGGCATATTCTTCCACAAGCTTCTCACAATAGTTGGTCAGAATTTGGTCCCATTCCTTCTGACAAAACTGGTATAACTGTATAACTGATCCAGGTTTGTAGGTCTCTTTTCTCGCATCTACCTTCTCAGCTTTGCCCATAAATTTTCAATAGGATTGAGATCAAGGCTTTGTGATGGACACTCCAAAACATTAACTTTGCTAGCCTTAAGCCACTTTATTACCATTTTGTCAGTATGCTTCGGGTCATTGTCCATTTGGAAGACCCATTTCTGCCCAAGCTTTAACTTCCTGGCTGATGTCTTGATATTTTGCTTCAGTATTGCCACATAATCTTCTTTTCTCATGATGCACGCTATTTTGTGAAGTGCACCAGCCCCTCCTGCAGCAAAACAACATGATGGTGCCACCTCCATGTTTCACAGTTGGGATGGTGTTCTTAGGCTTCCAAACTTCTCCCTTTTTCCTAAAAACGTAATGATGGTCATTATGCCCAAAAAGTTCAGTTTTAGTTTCATCGGACCACAGGACAGGTCTTCAAAAATGAAAGTCTTTGCTCCTGTGTGCATTTGCAAAACATTTTTCTAGCTTTTTTTATGTTTCTTTTGGAGTAATGGCTTCTTCCTGGCAGAGTGGCCTTTCAATCCATGTTGTTACAGTACTTCTTTCACTGTGGCTATTGACACAATCTTACCAGCTACCGCCATCATCTCACAAGGTCTTTTGATTTTGCCCTTGGGATCATATGCACATGTCGGACCAAAGCACGTTCATCACTGGGACACAGAACCCTTCTCCTTCCTGAGCGGTATGAAGGCTGGACATTCCCATCTTGTTTGTACTTTCGTATAACTGTTTGTAGAGATGGATGAGGCACCTTCAGGTATCTTTAAATTGTACCCAAGGATGAGCTGGACTTGTGCAAGTCCACAATTCTCTTCTTGATATATTGGCTGATTTCTTGAGACTTTCCCATGATGCTACACAAATAAGCAGTGTGTTTCAGGTGTGCATTAAAATACATCCACAGATGTGTCTCTAAGTCAGATGTTGCCAAAAAAGCTTATCAGAACACCAAACTTCCAAACACATGACATCATCATATGGGTAGTCCAGAATTGTTTAAAGGCATAGTAATCTTAGTGTATGTAAACTTTTGACTTGTAGTAAGTAATAAAAATGCCTTAAAACATTCTCTCTCATTATTCTGTAATTTAGCAAATAATTATGGTAATCCTAATTGTCCTAAAAAGGGAAAGGTTTATTCTGATTTCATGTCAGACACCTGATTTCATGTCAGATACTGATAAAAACATGCATATGTGTCTTTTTATATAGTGTATGTAAACTTCTAGTTTCAACTGTACCTGGCTGAGATCATACAGCCAGTGGCTGATACAGGTTATCTGCGGATCAGTCAGCATGTATGGGCTATCTGGTTCCCTTTACCACTATTAAAGGGGTTGTCCCAAACAACATTTATTACCTATGTACACGATAAGTAATAAATGCATGATTAATGGGTTTCCCGACAGCTAAGAACCCCATCATTGAAGGCCATATGTGAACAACCTGCATGGATTTTGCATGAAAAATATTAGCCCTCTCAATGTTAGAAATACAACATCATGGGATGTTATTGGATAGCTACACACTCCTGTCACAAATCTTAAAAGGTAAAGGCTTAGAATGAAACGTTGAAATCCAAAACTAAGCAAAATCAATACAGCTGAGCTCTGGAGGAAGGATAAACTTTATTCTGTATGAAAAAGGGGATGTCAGAATAATCTAGGTAGCTTGACAAAGTTGAGTGAATATTTTAATCCAATAATAGTCAATGGCAGTACTATACTAACCTCAACAGATCATGTTTTCAGGTTTTTACCTTAGTATTACACAGGTAATAGGTAAAGGCTGTATGACAGTGGACATTGCCCAATAACTAGTCAGCATGGAGCGCATGATCTTAGTGAATGGTTCTAGGGAAAAATACCTGTACATCTAGAAATTGACATGAAAATGAAAAAAAAATCTGAAGGCCTCAGTATGGAGATACAAATATAGATCATAAACTTGCATTTGCATGAGCTCCAAATTGGCAGCTAAAAAGAAAATCAAATAATATTGTTAAATCTCTATCCCCTGGTAGTCACCAGGAACAGTATGCACGGCGATACTCCGTAAAGGTGCGAGATCATTATAATCATTGCATTGTCACTTTATTCTTACCTACAGTTGACAGGCCTTTCAGCTTAGGTATAAAAAGAAAGACCTTCCCATGAGATATCCAGGGAGTTTTGCTTGCACTAAAAGAGCACATGTCGGCATCAGCCATGTGTGAACCAAACAAGATATGTCTTCATTCATCATGCAGGGTCATTAGCTGTAGAAATTAAGGACTGCTTGGTATATCTCTCCAATGCCAAGTGTTGGAGGAACAGGCGTAATGTAAAGGATAGTGACAATGTATTTCGTGAATAGAAGCACAAGGGCATCATTAACGTGGTTAGCAGAAACGAGGGGCATTCTTACAGGAGCTGGCGAGCTGCTAGCGTCAGTCAGCAGGGGCCCTGCGGCACACAGTTGCTATAGTTACCACATTACTAAACAGTAAAGAAACGCCATATACAGGACTATTTACACATAATTCACCAAAAAACAGCGGGAAGGAGTAGCCGAGGGAATAGTAATGTGTGCCTTCATTTAGCTCATTCTAATGATAGAAAGTTCTAGAAATGATCATGCTCACAGTATGGAGGGCTTACATTACCTTCTTTCCCTCTTGACAAAAAAAAAATAAAAAATTGTTTATTTGAGCCAGTGTCTGGATATATAAGATTAGCCAGACATCTCTAGATGGTATTAACTATAATAAACTTTGCCGGCACAATGTAAAATATGCAAGAATGTCTGAGCTGGGGGCAGTGCGGGGTAAGAATATTATCCCCATAAGATCTCTACAGAAATATGAACTACATTCTCCACTCAGGCTGCATATTTGGTGCAGTGCAGCAAGGGTGAGCTGCAGACAAATTCTCCAACAAGATGTCAGCATTCACTGTAGACAGAAACATTGTATCAGGATATACATAATGCTAAAAGATAAATATAAAGGAATTAAATAATATTCTCATTAATATAATAAGCACAGGACGGAAGGGCATTAGCGATACAGGTACACAGCTGCATACCTCAAAGGGAATTTCAGGCGCTGACTTCAAAGGCAGCATATTCGCAGCTTAAATATGCAAGGGCTGAATACTTTGGTTCCCCTAGCTGGTTGTTAAATCATGCTAATGCCAGCTTGATTGAACATCTGTGGAGCATTGCATTTTAAGTGCCTGACCAGGCTGTAAGTTACAACCACCAACATGCCATTCTGATTTTACCGTCACACCCAAAAGACCAATAGAATCTAAAGTAAAAGCTGCATCTCTTCCCTTCCAAATGGAGTGTCAGGCTTCTGAAGAATGCAGCTAGAGCAAGAGGGCAGATCAGGACGCAGAGAACGGCTGCCTAAAGAGAACTTAGGTAGAGACTAGGATATATAACATACGGTGAAATCCTCATAATTCTCCTTTCCAACCAAAAGTCCATAACTTAGATCAGAAGTTAGAGAAACAGCCACAGTTCGGTAACTATTTTCTTTTTTACTTAAGAGAAAACCTGTCATGAGGATTTTACACCTCAAACTATTAGCATGTATGTATAGGCGCTTTCAGGCTGATTAAATCCATACATGGATTGCAGAAATCCATTTTGATAGTTTGAGAAATCAGGATATGAATTCGTATGCAACGACCTGCAAGTGCTTTGGAGTGGGACGTTGCACTTGCAGCACTTCCCATTCCCCGCCCACCGCCTGCCTTGTGTGACTGACAGGCCACTAAATAAAAATGACCTGTGAGAGAGGTTGGAGGAGTTAGGCAGTGGATGAGAGCTGCACGTTCAATGTCCCACCCCGAAAGCACTTGCCCTCATTTGTATACAATTTAAGAGCTGGAGTTCTCAGAAATTACAAATCGAATTTTCTCATGACATGAAAGTTGCCATTTTTCTTATTAGTTGTGGCAGGAATTGTTATTATAAATGTGTACTTATTATTTTTCTCATTTTATTAAACATATAACAGCCAAACTAATTGATTAAAAATTCTAAAAAGCCAATTCAAGAGTGAACTAATATGGCGGCACTCCCTGATGTAATTTTTATAAATGCAATGTCAAAATTAATCAAATTTCAGTGGTTGTTCTGAATTTTGATTCATTAATCTGTAACCAAGTTTACATTTAGGTCAAACAGAGTCTTTAAAGGGAGACCATATTAATCCATTAATAGCAGTATTTTTTTTTATTGCGTAATGTCAAAATAGTAACACATGAAGCAAGTAGCCACCATCTATCCATGTGGCACGGTCTTGTGTATTTGGTTTCAATACATTATGCTCCTCCATAGCGTGCGCTATAGATTTTATGTGACATTAAGGCTGGGGCGACACAGTGACATACAACACGTTACAGCAAGTTCATGTGCCACAACTATTTTATAGCTGAGATTTTGCTATAAATAAAAGAACAAAGTAGAATAAAACTAACAAAAAAGTCTAATACGACTTACATTGAAGTCTGTGGCAATTGTGTCGTGTGTGACTTGCGTTTAGAGACAGTAAATCCAACACATTTGGTAACATTTGCGACTGGTAGTAGGAAATTATTAGATTCAATACTGCCGTGTGTCGCTGCAATTTCAGTGTTGCTAGTCCTAGCCTAAATCATCAAGATGTTATAATCACTGCGCAATTTTAGAAGATTGCACAATGATTGTTTAGGGGTTTTTAAAAAGCTTTCTATACTCTGTCATTGAACTACTTACACATAAAAGGTCTCATTCAGACATTAATGATTTCTTTCATACCCAAAAAAAGGTTAATCAGTGTTTCAGATCAAATTTTCATTAGGGTTTGGTCAGTGTGTCAGATTTTGCTCTCTCCAATTTGGTAAAGAAAATTATTGATGAAACACTATGTTAAAAGTGGACGTGGCATCTGTGTGCTGTCTGCAATTTTTACAGACACTTAGATTTATAGTCAAGGTGATTTTGATAAAAATTGAATGTGTCGCTGACCATGCATCCATGAAAATATCACCGATATGGTGAACAACCCTATAGACTAAAATGTGTACTGCTTCCATCTGTGAAAAATATGGATAGAACACATGCGTAAAAAAACAGCCGTCTGGACGAGGCCCAATAGTATGCAACATTTTCAGTTATTGTTCTAGAAAAGTACAATAGCAAATAACTTATGTGCATCATATCCTCTCAATTAAAAGATAGAAACAACAGGTCAGAAGATCATTATTTTTTCTTGCAGAGGTGATCCTTTTAATCAATGGTTGTAGCGGTGTTGTACCAATTTGATTTGGAATACCAGAGCAGAATCTGTATTCAGATTGGTAAAAAGTAACAAAAGTATTCTCATGCTCAAGCCTCATAGAGCGTAGTGGTAACCAATTAGTGAATCGCTGTAAAGGTTGAAGCCTTAATTGATTCCAAGTTATTTGGCGTGTGCTGCAATCATCTCTCCCCATGATGGCCAGTGAAAGAGGATATGATGGTACATTAATATAACCACAAATCACAAGCAGCAGACCAAGAAAGGTAAGGAAGCATAGCAATAAATCTTCAGCAAGCATATAAGATTGCAATAGCTGAAATATAAAAGCCAATTTAGAGAGGTCCAGTCCATTGGGGAAATCTTAACTTAGGTAACCACTCATCTAGCATTCAACCTGTTTGAGAGCAATTCAGCAGAGTAGGCCATATTGCTGTAAATTATGAATTACTTATGGTAAGGTGAACTTTGTACTGTTGACAATGTTTTAATGTAATGATGGTCTGCGCAGATCCACGATGATACTTGAAGAATGATCTTATGCTCAAAGGCGCAAATGCACAGATTTTGCCCATATAGAAAGTATATAATGGTTTATTTATAATACATGAGTTACTGTTAGGCCAAGATAACATCGTATAAATTATATATGGCACAATGTAATCCACGGTGCATTCTAGAAATACAGTAGTGGGCAATGTTCTCTGATATCATCATAAAATGTAATCTGTAAAGGCACAGCTCATAATATTACTGCAATATGACTTGAAAATACAACAAATTATACACAAAAATGTAGGTCATTTAATAAGAGAAATGTGAAGGACACAAGTCTGCTACTCACAGGAGAATTTAGGTGGTTCAGTCACGAATAGCACCTCAACTAACAGATTGTTAGCTCTTCATTGGCATGTGTAATTACAATTTGTGGATGAAAACATGTTTCCTTGCTTAAAGAAGTTGTCAACTACTTATTCACCGATAACCCATCCTTTGGATAGATCATCAGTGTCTGACCAGTCGGCACCCCCACCGATCAGCTGTTATCGGTATTACAAGTGGTCGCTGGATGGAAGTACTCACTTGTGAAGCTGGCTGCCTTATGGTAGTGGCCGAGGCTGGGTACTACACATCCACCTCCTATTCAAATCAATAGGAGGCGGATGTGTACTGCCCTGCAGCGGCCACTATCAGAAGACGGCTAGCTCCGCTAGGAGCATTAGTGGAAAAAAAAAAAAAAAATCTAGTGTCCAATGTTCATTCCAAAGACATACTGATAGGGAATGTAGATTGTGAGCCCCATTAGGGACAGTGATGATAATGTCTGTAAAGCGCTGCGGAATAACATAGCGCTATATAAGCAAAGCATAATACTACTACTACTAATAATAATAATAAAGAGTGTTTAACTGAGCCCTGTGCACTTTCTTACCATCACAACACTAAAACAGTCTAACAAAACCCTGGTTTCTTATTCAGTGCTTAACCATGAAGATCTTTAAACAACTTTTAAAGAAGTGCAATAAATCTGTACAAAACCTGCTCCATGTACTTGTGTGTCATAGACAGCCAAAACTTAGTTTCACAACATTCCATACTTTACTTTTTTTACTGTTAGATCATTTTTGTAACAAACTTACTTAACATAGTAAAGTAATATTTGTTTTAATTCATTAATATTTAAGAACGGGATTGGAGAACAGAAGTGCTACATTTTCAAGGTTTGGCAAAAGTTAAAAAAACATTACAAACTTCCAGCTGTTCACTTGATGAATCCGCACTAATTGAGGTCATTTATAAGGAATTCAGTCTTTAGAAAATTGCTTCTGCTTCTTCTGCATCATAAAAAGTCATTAAACATTAAGGAACTCTGGGCATAGTATGAATGGAGACTTCAATATCCTTGAAAGACCATCCTGCAGATCCCTAGCATAAGAGAATGAATTGAAACGGTGGATTCTTGGCCAAGCTCTGTCCCTGCAGCCGCCTCCCTGTGATTTAAAGATTATTTTTAGAAGGAAATTCTTGTGGTTAAAACCATTCAGCAAGGAATGCGCAATAACACTAAGAGACCGTTCCATAACTCATAAACGTCTTAATCCATGGCTTCTCTTGTCCCATAAATATATTTGGGAACAGGAAGAACTGGACGCAAATCCTCACTTTAAGCTTTGTTCTACTGACAGGGCTGCTTTAAGAAAATGAGAGCAATAGTAAATTAAACAGATTAACAAATAATAAATCTTTGATTCCTACAAAATAATTTTCTCTCCAGAGACCAAATATTTCCTGCAATCTGGTTGATAGAAGGGACACATTCTTATTATGCTGGATTCAAATAAGCTGCTCTTGAGACAGATTTTTTAGAAACAGAGGAGTGGATAGTAAATAATGTTATATTATCCTGCCTATGTACGTGTAAAATATATGCCATATTACAGATGCCCGAAAAAATTTGTAGGATCCAGTTCCAGACTCTGGTCCAGTCCTCTGTTGCAGCCTGATGTCGCTTGTGCAGCTGGCACCTCTCCAGGGCACTTCCTAGGCCCTGTAACATCATGACATGCCTTACATCCCAATGTCATTATGTCTTGATGCCTAGGAAGCAACAGAGCAGCCTAGGAGATGCCAGGCTGAGGATGTAGAAGAGAAGTCCAGCTGCAATAGATGACCAAGCCAGGGTGTATAATATACATACACACAATATACACATCTTTATAAATCGTGTATACACACACAAACATCCACCTGCTTTCTAGTTGACAATGCATTATTCAAAGCTCAGTTGAATTTTAGTGTTCATTAGAGTCTCTTTGGCATTTTCATGCTGGGAATGAGACATGAAGCAGAGCAGGTCCAGGATCTCATCAGAATGGCAGAGAACTGCAGTAAGACTAAGCTGCAAGTCACCATGCAGTATAAGGCCACCACACCACACACTCTACAGCTCATCATACATTATAGCTTTCCCTAACATTCTCAGCAGGGTACTTTAATATATGACCGCAAAATAAATGATCTTGTTATAGAGTTGAGCAAAAAGATTCACAGAGCCCTGGGTCCAGTGGCCATGTCTGTAGCCCTTGGCTGCCAAACCAGAGCCGTGAGAACCTCTTCCTACCTGTGATCTCCTGGCGCCTCTTCTGGTTAATAATATGCCTACTAACCAGAAGAGGCATTGAGCATACCACAGGTAGGAGGTTCACAGGGCTCTGGCCCTGCAGCAAGGGACTTCAGACATGACTACTAGAGGACCAGGATCAATATAGATGGACATTTACATTATATCATAACTCCAAAACGTACAATAAATGACTAGGGCTCCAACCACACGGCCTGAGCGACACTCTTGCAATACAAAAGGTCTAAATCACAGCATAAAATGGATATGCTTCAGATTCCAAATCTACAGCCCAGGAAAATTTGAGCAGCAGATTTTCTCTGAAGAAATATCAAAAACAACAGTGCTACTGTACCCTTTATTATGTTCGCAGACTTCAAATATTCAGCAGATTTTCCACTGCAGATTTGCTTTCTGGAAAATCACTGCGTATACAATGTGATTTTCTGGATTTTATTTTTGATATTCAATATTAAATTTAATCTATCCTTAAAATTAAAGACTGTTCATCTCTTTATCAGTGGACAAACTTACAAAATCAGCAAAGGATCAAATACGTATTTCCTTCACTGTAGATGGTATCATGAGAAAAGAAGATTATGTGGCAATACTGAAGAAACATCAAGACATCGGCCGGAAGTTAAAGCTTGGGTGGAAATGGGTCTTACAAATTGACAAAATGGTAATAAAGTGGCTTAAGGATAACAAAGTGAATGTTTGGAGTGGCCACCACAAAGCCCTGATCTGAATCCTATTGAAAATTTATGGGAAAAGCTGAAAAGGCAGGTGCGAGCAAGGTGACCTACAAACCTGGATCAGTTACACCAGTTTTGTCAGGAGGAATGGGCCCAAATTCCAACCAACTATTCTGAGAAGCTTGTGGAAGGATATCCCAAACGTTTGACCCAAGTCATTCAGTTTAGGGGCAATGGTACCAAATACTAATGAAATGTATGTAAACTTTTGACTTTGCAGTAATACAAATCCCTTTAAAAATTCTCTATCTCATTATTCTGGCATTTGGCAAATATTAATAATTCTGATAATCCTAACTGACCTAAAACGGAAAAGGTTTATTTTGATTTCATGTCCGATATTGAGAAAAACATGCACATATGTGTCTTTATATAGTGTATGTAAATGTCTGGTTTCAACTGTAAATAACAACACTATGTGACTGTGCTTTCACTGTTGTATTACTACTGGGAAAATAATAATAATAATAATTTTATATCTATAGCGCCAACATATTCCGCAGCACTTTACATTATATAGGGGACTTGTACAGACAATAAAAGACATTACAGCATAACAATAAACACAGATCAAAGTAGATACCAAGAGGAATGAGGGCCCGGCCTAGATTAGGAAAAAAAAACCTGGCCTGCACCCGGTGACTGACTTCTAACTTTTCACCAGAAAGGCTTCATCTGACAATCTTGTAAACCCTACTTTTTGAGGACAAAATTTGATTCTGGTCTTTTAGTCAATCTATTTACCGTATTATGTTAATACTATTCCTTCACATCTAGTACAAGCATTTTTGTTGCTTAAGTCCCCATTATATCTTAGCCAAACTACAACATCCTCTTTTGTGGAATACCTTTGAACAGACTTGCATCCCCTCCTCATAATAGTTTAGCTATGACCCTCCCCAAAGTTCCAATTAAGCGCCCAATATTTAAAAAGAAAAGAAAGATACAAAAGAAATAAAAAAACTTCTGGTCACCAGCAATAATAGTGAGGGGGAAAACTCTGCAAATTTGATAATTGGATGCAAGTGCACTAGAAAATCTGACCACTTTACAAAAGTATATTCTGCTATAAACCTCAATCCAGTACCACTTGTGCCAGCCATCTGTTCCTATAGATGATTTGCTCATTAGGCAGGGCTCTCTACTACGGTCTCAATCAATTCTATGTGTTTGTTCAGCTAGTTATTTTCTATATTCTATTTGTGCATGTATGAGACATAACCAATATGACAT
>VIAB01000258.1:43646-55087 GCA_009801035.1 Oophaga pumilio
GATTTTGTTAATTTTCTAATACCTTGGATCTGTGGTCATTTTTCCGTTTTCTTGACCAATTTTTCTATTTGTGCATGTATGTATTTCGGCCATTTATATTATACAGTGCTACGGAATATGAGTGACAAAGCAATACAAAACTGCCATAATGTATACTATAAGAATTTCATACATTAGTATCTCCTTAGCATAACTTCTATATATTTATTAATAAACTGGTAAAGTCTCAATAAAGAAAACACAGTAGACTTAAAAGCTTGGCCTTCTGATTTCGTTCGGAGTTCTAGTAATCTATAAACAGATGTCTTTATGTGTACTTCCTATAAGTCATGGTCTGCAGGAGAGCTGGTAGCCTCAGAAACAATCAATACTAAAAGATTCTGAGGTCAGCCAGCACTTACTGTCTGCATGGCGATTGATCGATTGCCCTGGGTGCACAGTGCAAGAAGCAGAGCTACATATCAAAGATGTGAGCTACGAGAAGGACATGTTGTGAATGCACTAAACAAGAGAAGATCTCCGTGTAGAATGTAGGCCTAGCACAGAGCAGCAGCGCCAGTGAGATGAAGGGTTATGTGTCTGCACCCAAAAGTTCAATCACCTTGTTGTGGAGGCTTAGAATTTCCCACAAGCCCAGTGACTTATCTATTTATTCCATTACTATGCCAGAATGTAATTAGAGCATATTTCCCCCATTTTAACCTATTGGTATCCCTTAACTATTGCACAAAAGCAATGAAGATTAGTAGACAGAAACAACATAAACACAATCAAAACAGAGGAGATGGAAAACAAAAACTTGCCGGCTTTACACAGAACAATTGCGTCTTTTAGACAGCTGCCAATCAGGAACATATAAACTGATCAGCGGTTGTTTAGTGGCCCGTTAGTCAGACTGACCACAATTCTAGGCGCACACAACCATCGTTGATACGATTTTTCCGTGGCCATAGATTATAGTATCGGCAGCACATCGCCTGCTCATACAGAATAATGTGCCATCGATAACACTGATTTTTAAGCAAGTACCCATCCAACAAGCATTTCACTCATTCAACAGGCGTTTACAAGCTTTTTAAGACTATCATCAGCCTGCCTAAATGGGCCATTAGACGTCTGGCGCAGGGTCTCCAGAGTGCCATGCCGCACACAACAAGCACATTTTAATCTTCACAAAAAACTGCAGCAATAATGAAGGAGCTTCTATGTTCTCTCTGATCAACTATGCAATCAGGATAAATATACCTGAGAGCAAGATCTGCTGCTGATCATTCCCAAAATGTTCTCCGATGCTACAAGAACACAAGTTAATGATTTGCTGATAGTGAGTATAAGGCTACATCACACATCCAGGTCTGTTTTACATCATTTAAGGTCAGTTATTCACTTATGTGTCATGCGTTTTGCCTTCACATTCTGCATTTGCTTTTTACGCTTTTATTTATAAATCCTTGAGAAAAACTGTCGGAACTTTTATTTATCCATTGACTGTCACAATTTCATTGCTAAAACAGATAAAAGATGGATGGAAAACTGAAGGTAAAATGAGGTCTTTAGTTTTTCCATCTGTTTAACACCTTGACTCACCGATGTGTGTATGGATCAATTAAATTATGGTGAGTGTGCGCCAGTAGTACTGGCTAACACGGTACGAAGATATACATCTTTCCTATATCAAAATGGTGAGTGTGCAGTCAGAGAAAAAAAAAAAAAAAAGACACCACATGGATGTGTACAATGGAGGTGTAGTTATAGCCCTACAGGGTCTGGATGAAAGTTTAGCTACAAGCAAATCAGTATTTATAGCAGTACTAAAGGTTACTGGTATGTTACTGTATCAATATGTCTGAACCACCCATTCAATCAGCGGTATACGGTAATTATCTGATCTTGCAAAAACTATAGACATGGGTTGAAAAATAAAATCAAGAACCCATACTGTACCTTTTACAGATTCTGAACGTTTTGGCAAGTCGAGAGTGTCAAAGTTCTTATCCATGTCCCCATTCTTTTTTCCTGCAAGTCAGAAGCTGTATGTTATTTTTTGGCTGAGCAGAGCAACCTCACAGGGATACATACTCTTGAAACCAAATTGCAAATCAATTCACTCAATTTCAATAGTTGCTTTCCAATTCTTTATTTATTGCTGAGCATTACGCATACACTCATTTCTGAACCGAATCCTCCACAGTACAGCAGAGATTTACGACACCTTGTGCAGACACAAACAAGAAATATATAGAAGGTATCAGAGGCAGCTGAACACTTGAGTTATGAGAAACTGAATAGACAAATAAAAAAGACCTGATCATCAGAATGCTTAACAACTAATATTCGGAATAAACTGCACCAGTTCCAAAAAAAAAAAAAAAAGCAAATCATTTCTTAGGAATCTGTAGATGTATATTGAATGTAGTGCAGCCCAAAACTATGTCTAGCCCACTCTAAAGGGGGCAAAGTGCAGTCCGATGTTTCACACGCACATAGACTTGTATTGGTGAGTGTGAGCAGAGTCTCCCTGCCACTCGCAGCATCCAGGGATTGTTCTCTCAAGCCGAATCGGCACTAGAAAGTAATTGCAGCTGTGCACTGCCCCATAGTATAAAACTGGTCCCAGTGCTATGTGATGTTTTATTGCATAGCACTCGGCCATATTATAAGCTTGTGTCACCCCGGCCCAAGTGTTTATATGATCACTTCATCAGTGCACTGAAGGACAAAACAAGGATGGATATAGAGAGCAACATAAGGGACATAAAATAGCACAAACAAGAACAAATTTCAATAATTGTGAAACTAAATCTTACTGGTAGCACTGACCAATTACCCATTAGTTAAAGGGAATCTGTCAGTTCACTCAACCCCCAGCCGATTACTTCACTGTATTGGCTATGAGTACATAAGAAATTCTGTACATTTTTAAAGCAAAAAAAAAAATCACTATTGCTAAACAATTCACTTACTGCTGCAATGCTAACCTCCTGTCAATCACCTAGTGGAGGGCAATGTTAGTATGAGAATGGAGCTGAGGCAGTAGAAGTGCTCCATCCCACTCTGAGCACTACCAACCTTATCTATGTAACATTTCTAAAGTGCATTTCTTGGCAACAGAGCAGCACTTTATTTAATAAAATGTACAGAATTATGGTAGAAAAATATTTAGACTTGTGGTACACATTTCATAATCTATAGACATGTAAAGGTTTGGGGGGGAAGGGTTGAATGACTAATTGGTAAATACTTCAACAAATCCAGGTTAGTAGGTAAATGCAACACATTCAATGAGGTAATATACATTAGAGCAAAGTCAGAAACTGAAGGAATGGGTATGTTGAATTTCAGCCAATCCTTTAATATCTGGCAGCACCTTACTCCTCTCTCCCTATTGAGAACACATGCATGTGGAATGTGCATACGTACATTTGGGAACATAAGAGGAACAACTGACAGCTATTATTCAGATGTCCGCTATAGAACATGTATAGACCCCTTTTGAAGAAAAGAGCCAGAAGGGTCATTTTAATGATACAGTTACTTAGTTACTATATTAATGATTAAAGGTATTTGTAACACTGAACATAAATCGCATGATAGAATATGTAATAAGGGACAACTTCTTAAAAACTATGTAGTTTCTATCCTACAGCTTTCTATCTTCCCCCAACACACATTAGACACTTAGTGAATGTGTAAAGGCCCACATACACATTAGACCAACTTGGGATGAACCTGCTAATATTGGCGGGCTCAGCAAATGCATATGGAGGCTTTGTAACTCTCCCCCGTGTTGGAGCCTTCTTTAGGAGGTTCCTTCAAAGATCCCATTACTTTTATCAAAATAAATCATAAGGTATGCTTTGTTCCCAGGCAAAATGAATGACACCAGGACATAAAGATGGACCCTACAGTTATCAAAGGCATCAGTGCTAACACACAGCAGATGATAAAGCCAAAACCAATATATAACAGATCCTAGGCCAGGTGCACAGTGGTCTTTGGAGCTTATGAATGGAATGGTTCTGAGCCATCCACTATAATAGGGACTGTTTGTTTTTGGTTAGGGTGTTTGACATTTTTCCAGAAAAAAAAAAAGCCCAAAAACTAAATAACGCAGTATTGCTGCGCTTTTGTTTCCAAGAAAGATGAGAGAACCTACATTCCCAACACAAATGTAAATCTGGTCTTAGCTGCCAAAAATGCACTCTTGTTAAATGAATTATAAACAGAAAAAACATCATGTGTGATGCACACCAACAAAGGAGAGATTATTGGACCAACTGAAATCATAAATCTGTATTTATTTTTTAGCAGACCGAAATGGAACAATGAAAACAAAAGTAAGCATATTTTTGGCCACTTTAGTTTGCTACAATAAGAAAAAATAAATGGTTGCAAATGTAGCCTGATTTGATATATTGAGTAGAATGTACTAAGCACATAGCCTGAACAGTAAAGGAATGGTTACATTTAAAGTGGTTGCCTCAGTCATAACCTGATCTTGTGCTCTATTAGGCCATATCAATGTCATAGATGGAAAAAGGGGGTCCCCTGACGTGTACCCACTCTGGAAGCCAAAGCAGAAAGGTGCTCTTCAAGCTCCAGCAGATTGAATGTTTGGGCAGCTGAATGCTGGGGGTTAAGGAGAACAGACCCATTGCGTCTGGTGAATGCCGTGCCAGCTTATTTTAACAAGTTAACTTGACACCGAACATTAAATTACACTAGGGTAATGTAGAAGACTACAATTTATTATACTATTGAGTCAACTGTTTTAACACCCGCTCCAAAACCAATTGGAATTGTGGAAACCAGAAAAATATCACAGGCAGGAAAAAAAGGAGAGGTGAAAGGCAGAAGCTACAGACTCACCTTGATTAAACCACTCCTCTAATAAGCAGGAAAGCAAGAGAAGAAAGGTGAATTAGAGGGAGGAAGAGAATAAAGCAAGCAGATCTAGTAACAGTAATGCAGATCACGTAAGCTATATCAGGGACCTGTTACTTAACTGATGCTGCCTAAGTAAAGGCAGTCATACAGAGGCTACCTTTCGTTGTAATGTGCACAAGTATCGGAAAGGCAAATTCTTTCAAGTATGAAAACCTAAAATCTGGAGCAGAACTCGGGAGAAAGGACATGAAAAATGTCTCAAAAGAAACATTTGGAAAGGTCTTCCGATCTTCACTTCTCCTGGGATCAGTTTCTATAGAAAGGAAGATTTCACTGACCATAGCAGCTGTAAGTGACCAAACAGAGCCACATGCATTTTTGATATGCCAGTTCAACTAAGGAGAACATCTGGCTGCAATGCTCGAAAATGAACATGGTTCTTGAATTTACTCCAAGCTTTGTTTAAATGTGTGTACAGTAAGTATGCTATGAGACCATGTTCATCTTGTCCAATGTAAAACAGTGTCAGGTGCCATATACACAGTCCATCTTAGGCCTCTTTCACACATCCGGTGTGCGCCTGACGGCGCCCCCGGCATTTGGCCGGGGGAGCCGCTTGCGTTTTTTTGCCGGATGGTTTCTGATGCCCGGAGACATCAGGGGAATCCGGCAAAAAAAAAAAAAACGTTACATGCTGCGTTTTGTCCGGCCGCCGGAATATACATTTCCGCCGCATCCGGACAAAATCGCATACGACGCATTGACATGCGGCGCCATCCGGCGCTAATGCAAGTCAATGCAAAAAAACCCGCAAGCGGCGCATCAGGTTTTCTGATGCGGCGCTGCGGCTAAATGCCGGGGGCGCCGTCAGGCGCACACCGGATGTGTGAAAGAGGCCTTACTGACAGTGTCCTTCCAGTACATCTTAATATGGCTACAATATAAAAAAGTAGATAAAAGCTTGAGGGACACCACATCTTTGTGCCACACTCACTACCACGTGCGTCTCCACATCTATTTAGAATATTTCTGTTTAGTTAGTATAAAACAGGTTTTGATGGTGTGATATACATTTTTAATATCACAAATATTGTTGACTGTAGGTACGTGCCCACGATCAGGAATAGTAGCATTCTGGATGCAGCGTATTTTCGCTGCGTTCTACATTCCAATCAGAGTGGATGAGATTTATAGAAATTCCATGCACACTGCGCTTCTTTTTAATGCTGCGTAAACTGACCTGCGATGGGGGTTTCTGGGCTGCAGCATGTTAGTTTCTGTAGCGGAGACGCTTGTCCCCTCTGCGTACTTGACTGTCATTTAATGCGGTAAATCCGCATAGTTCTAAAAGACAAGTGCTAATATATAATGCAGCGATTTGGACGCAGAGAAAATATGCTGCGTCCAAAACACTACTATTTCAGATCACGGGCACGTAGCCTAAAAATCATGTCTTGGGCCTTCACAGAGGGTAACAAATTGTTTCCACCTAAAGACTATGAATTTCCTACGCATACCGTGGAAAGATGCAATCTCCATTTTAGTGAGCTATTAGTAAACATGCTAGCTTTAGAAATCTAAAGAAAAAAATGACAAAAGCAAGAACCCAGGAAATGTCACACTAAAGCTATAGAGACCACCTAATTAGGTCTACAATAATTAATAAGGATTGGGAAGGGATCGGCAGGTAGACATGGGAGTCATAGCGTGACTGCGACTGAGCATGGCCGGGAATGTAGCTGGAAGCTTGCCTCTATAAACATATATGAAGCAGGTTTGAGCAAGCCAGACTTTGCCCAGAGAGATTGGCGATAACAAGTCAGAAGGTGGTGGCAGACAAAGAGCCAGTTCAGCAGAGCTGTTTACCTTACAAGTTAATAGACCATCATCAACTTCATAAACCTCTATGACTAACTCGTCTGCTGCTGCAAACTTCTATACACTGCATAATAGCGATGCAGGTCTGAACAGCCCATAGTAAATGTATGTCACTATCAATACATAAAACACAGCCTTGACAAGTGACAAAGCAGAGGCAGGATATCCTGTAATATGTTTTTACATAACTGAAAGCATATCCGTCAAGTAGGCAGTGATGCACATTGCTAATAGTGGTTCAGTGCAAGGTTTGATGGATTTTGCCAATTAGTAGCATGGCTGAAGCTCAAAATGTCACACACTAGTTACCTTTAGCTTTTTTGCCTCCAAAGCAGCCAGCATCATCTTTCTTTTTCTTTTGCTGGCCACCAATCCCACTTTGGAGATTGCCGTCTAAGTCGTGGAATCGGTCGGCTCCTGGCACCTCCTTGTGGACGTGGTATGAAAGGTTGCGCATGATGCACACACAATTTTCAACTGACTGGAAGTAAAAGAGAGAACAAAAAGATAATTAAAAACTTGCATTTCGGAACGAACAAACCAATCTCTCTAGCTCAGTATTACTTAATTTTATTACAACAGACCAAGAATTTACCTGGCACACACACATTTCCCCAAATTGGGCACTCTACCTCCTCAATGATTTTACGAATTTCATATTGACAAGTCTAAAATAAGTTATATTCTTTTCTGCTCTTCTGTTATACATAATCAAATTCTGAAAACTAAAATTTTCTAGCAAAGCTAATTATTAAGGGTTAAGTTGGAAGTCACCCATAGGCTGGCTCAGCAAACAGCACAGTTCATATGATAGATGGATTTATTATTACACATGCCGTAGAGATAGAAAATAGAAAAACCTTTCAGGATTGATGGGTCAAACCACCTTTTCCTAGTTTACCCAAAATATCTCATCACAGATCTCACTGCAAATGAAGGTTCTGCCGCAAAATATGAACTTTTTACATGCAGGAGATACTCCATGGGTTTCACTGCTATATAATGAAGAGGATGAAATTGGCGGCACGCACAATATTTCGCCTTCATGTGGATACCTCATTCACATATATTGTAGTGCAGTTTGCTTCCGATTTGTGGTGCAGAATCCATGGTAAGTCTGCCACTTCTAAATATATCCTTATAGTTTAAGGGGCATCACAGCCATAGCTACAAGTGCATGTCATTTCCAATTTCAGACATTTTAAGCACGGCTTTCAGAAACACACCAGAATGCTCGAATCTTACCTTGTTGTCTGTGTCCTTTTTGCTAACCGCAGACTGAAGGGCATGTAGCAGGGCATCCACCAA
This sequence comes from Oophaga pumilio, assembly GCA_009801035.1. Taxonomy (NCBI): domain Eukaryota; kingdom Metazoa; phylum Chordata; class Amphibia; order Anura; family Dendrobatidae; genus Oophaga; species Oophaga pumilio. Next base: position 51,720 of record VIAB01000258.1, read on the forward strand.
TCCATCACACTCTCGCAGCCTTCTGCGGGCTTCAGCCCCGTCTGAACTGACATTCCTAAAAACAGATATCAACATAAACATTGAGAATATTTTCAATTTTATCATAAACTTCCAAATTGTTGGCGCATCATCGATACGAAAAATGGAAAGAGACGCTGACAAGAACTGATGGTGAATATCAGAGGCACAACAAAGAGCTACTCTATATCCACTGAAAAGTGTCTATATGATGCATGTTCCACAGAATAGAAAAAGTAGCATAAGACAAACATCAAAGATTATATCATGAGATTACTTATACATAAAGGAAGAGTCCCCAACTAGATGCTAGTTTAATGCAGAATCCTCTGCGACTCATCCGACTAATGGAGTACACAAGCACTGTACATGGTAACAGATACCATATGCACTGCATGTAATGGCCGTGAGTAACTAGGCTACATCCCCCTCTCTTCGAAACGCCGCATAATTCATACATGCAAAAAGTTCTACATGAGCAACAGATTTCCAAGCTGTCCACACATAAATAATAATGAACCAATATAGGGCCATGGCCACGACAACCGCCTCTAAATCCACTAGACAAGTTTATTATAAAGGCCACAGTGTATAGAGGTAAAGCCTTTGACCTTCAGCTTGGTAAACACTGGCTACTCTCAATCTTTAGATGGCACGCATTCATTAACTCATAGCCACCTCGAGGAGGGTCTAGGAGAGAATGCAAACACATTTCTCTGAAATGCCAAGTTATTCAGATTGCAGCACAGATAAGGCTTGAATGTAATTCATTGTGAAAGCTCTAATTCCCAGCCACTTTCTTTGAGAGACAAACTCTGAATTAATCACGATTAATAGGGGAGGTAGAGCATTGGCTCATTCCCACACAGAGCTTTCTTCTATTCTGGAGACAGCGCACACAGACGAGATAATGGCAAAACCGCTGCTCTAACCAACGGATACATCAGAGGGCAGCGCTGTCAAGTCCGGTGGAGGGCGGCTGCATCAATCTTTTACCATGTTCTATTGAAGTCACTGTCCATCTATGTGCAGCATTGGATTTACATACTGTATAGATGTTGGATTTCTATCACTCATAGGCTGAATGTATGGGTAATATTTGCACTATTACCTCTGCATCAAGATTACCATTTCCAGAATCAAAGTCCATGAAATAATCCTGCCGCTTCATTGCAGAGCAAAAAAATGTACATCTACAAATGCTGCATGTACATCTAGTCATCGTTCCTTCTTACAACACATGCATGCACTATCATCTATGGCATTTCATTAATTGCTCAGCAAATCACAATGATGTGCTATAATAATATGCAGACAGGAGCGAGGTTTAGTGGCAGAATGTTCCCCTACTACAGCACCACTTCAGGTACATCAGTAATAGGGGTCATTGTGGCGATGGCCATACACATCAGATGTCTGTCGGCTCAAAGACGCTTTGGCTGACACCTTTCTCAGCCAACTCTCCCATACACAGGAGCACTTGCTCAGCCAATCGCTTCTGTGTTCTCTATGAGAAAGCTGCCGGTTGACACGTTGGCTGACAGTTTCTCAGGAGAGAAATGAGATTGGCAGTCCAAAATCGGACATACGCGATCAACATCTCTCTCGACCGGCCGGCGCCTTCCATATTCATTAGCACAAAGGCAGAGTCTGTCAACCAAAATGTGAATGGAGGCCTTAAGGCTTGTGACATATTTACATTGGCAGCAGGGACTATTGGGAAACTTCCATTTCTCAGGTCACAGCAGATACCTGACATTACCGGATTGCGTGAAGACACAGAGGTCATTCTGTAAAGACACCTACAGTAATATGCTAACAAATATCATATCACAATTTACTTTCATTTAGAGAAAAAAAAAAACATCGCGTAGGTCAAAGACTTGTATGAGGAAACATTCAGGGTATTCCGTGTATGGGGGACTCAGGAGATCTAGCATTCGGCCGACAGCCATCTCATGTGGTCAGAAACCATTATAATTTACAAAGAGGAGGTAATATCCAGAAAATTGTACACAGTGAAGAAAACAAAAAGATTAAAACAATTTGGTCACATGAGAGGAGCAAATCTAGTGGTTAAATTTATATACATAATTAGGCGTCTCACTAATAACCACTTGACAGTGACAGATAGGTGGTTGTAAGCAGCATTCACCCTTCTCATTAATTCTTGATCTTAGCAAGACAATAAGTGCATCTTCATTAATACGATAAAACCCCGGACATATTCTGTATTATCTGCCACTCTAATTATAAGTTATTGACACGTAAAAATAAATCTAACACTTTATAGTAAGCTCAACTACATACAGAGCAATGCTGGAGCTATCAGATTTCATATACCGTAAAAAGTCCACTGGTGTCTACCTGCAGTTACTCTACCAACTTTCATGATTAACTCTAGCACTACTGTAATTATAGCCCCATAAACAGGATTAACTTGTGTATACAGACGGCAAGAGTGCCTGAAAAGGAACACTAGTTTGTGGGATTATTCAATTTCCGATTTTTGGTTTAATGTTGCCTGCTGGGCATTACTTGTCGTCAACAAAAACACATTTTTTGGCAGTTTTCAATATTTTCCAAGTGAGCTTAATTTGTCCACGGCAAGGAAACAAATAAAAACAAATAAAAATATGGTAACAAATGCCAGGTGTGGTAGTGGAAACTGAAATAATTCTATAATCCTGTGGGTATGATAGCTCTAACAAGATACCCTATTACAGCATATCATCTGTAAAAGGCGGAACAAGCCAACCAGATGTAAGGAATGCTGCACCTCAGCCCCACACATCTCCACAGTCTTCCATAAGGGTCGAGGCCCGGAAGATGTATGCTTTCGTGAGTGACCCGAAAATTTTACTTTAACAACAGTTCACAGACTTATGTTGTAAACTACAACTCACTGCATGCATCAGACCACCAACTGTTAATGCATGGTAGGAGTTATAGCTTCACAAGTGCCACAGGATGCATGCTGGGAGTGGCTCCGATGATCGGATCACATGCACCCATACAAGTCTATGGGTGCGTGTGAAACATCGCACTGCATTTGCACCCCATCCGAGTGCAGTCTGATATACGCTCACACAGACAATGGAGAAGATGGAGAAATTGAGTTCTCCGTCTTCTCCACACATGTGATGCGATTCTCTCATGCGACAAAACTGGATAACATTGACATGACACTCAAATCAAAATATACATAGGCGCATAGAGTGAACCGACTAGTCTGAATTGTGGTGATGTCTTTGAGAAGCAGAACAGAGTTAACAGAGTGACGCTGGATCTCAGAGAAACCAGCGGTAGGAGAGTATACACATACACTCACTACACACCATACACATATA
>VIAB01000258.1:229650-241423 GCA_009801035.1 Oophaga pumilio
ATAGTACTTTACAGACACCACACTGGTCCCGCAGCACCATCTACTACCCTTAGCTTCCAACATAATAACATACCATTATATATAATAACACCACATATAATAGTATGTTATTTATGATATTAAATATTTTACCACATTTTTTGCTTCAAATATATTTTTCCCTATTTTCCACCTCTAAAACCTGGGTGCGTCTTATAGTCCAAAAAATACGGTATATGTAACAAACTTAGCCTAATGCACTCGAAGTACTAAAATAGACACATAATATCAGATCTAACCTCAGCGTCTAGGCAACTTGTTGAGAATGTTTTTACTTAACTACAATATATATCACCTATAAACATGATAGGTAATACATTTATGGTTCCTGAGATACTAGCTACTGGGACCCCCACCAATCACATGAACAGGGGTCACAAAGTCCCATGTGTAAAAAAAAGCATTAGTGAGTATGTGCCACCACTTTTCCAAGGGGTATTTCAAGTTTGGAAATTATACCCCATCTGTGGGATACGGGATAACTTTCTGATCCTTTGGGGTCTGACTGATGGGACCCCAATGATCCTGAGAACTGGGGCTCTGAAGAGCCCCATGTGAAGGGGGTAGTGGTGAATCATGTGCACACACCACCAGAGACTGCAGAGTGCAGCACTCCCTCTAGAATGAGTGGCGCGGCAGTGCGCATGATCGACAATCACTCCATTTATATGGGGCTGCTCAAAACCCTGGCTCTCAGGATTGGTGGGGCCCAAGTGGTCACTACTCTGGAGTATTGAGTATTGTAGAGATTTTATTTACATGTTCAAGAGCAATTTACTCTATGCTTTCCTTTAAGTACACCCAGACATACCTTTATGTAGACTAGACATTTGGTAGTTTTTTTTTCCCATCTGTTTGAGAAGACTATGGAAAACCTTTAAAAATTCACACAGGAAATCTATCAGGTATAAAGTAATACAGATTATAGCCTAGTCAGAAAGAAATGGACGATGGTACAAATAATTTCCACTCCTATTGCACACAGAGAAGCTGTTAAACAAAGGCATACGATATGTACAGAATGAGCCCGACTTGAATAAATGCTTTAACTTTGCCGGAAAATAAGAAGAAAAATGCAGACATCTCTGTAAATATATAGCGCTTTACTGCACATTCTATTGTGTTCCATGATCAATGATTAGGAAAACTGAAAAGTGCTCAGACAGTGAGGATGTGAGTGATACTAAGGGAGAGAAAGAAAACATTACGTTTGCCGTTATCTACAGTATGACATAGGGAGAATACATGCTGCGTCTTGAACAAAATCCAAAGAAGTGACAAAGATTCAGTATATTTTTTTTGAAAATGTATTTTTCACCTTAAGTATTAAAAAAAAGCATTCCTGTGAATGCAGATAAAAAATAAGAGATAGTGGCTACGTGACAGCTAGATAAAGCTGTGTTCCAAGAAGTTAAAAGAGTGAAAAATGAAATAATAGAAATAATAATGAATGATAGCCAGGAGTGCGTTACAAAGGAATCCTTCACACCATTTCTCTTTCTAATTTTATGACGCACACTATCAGCTACAAATGGAAAACAAGATTTGCTCCGATAACTAAAGTCTGAGCTAGAATCATTCGCGAGCCTTGTGCTGCATGCAAAGTCCTCCCAGTGCTATAAAAGCGGCTGTATGTCACCTTCAGGAGTAGTGTTTTGACGGTCACAGCTTATGAGAGGAGAGGGAGGATTTGTGCATGTGTAGTGAGGATCACTAAACCTTTATGTTGGCAATCCAAGAGCCTCATGCTAACCTGCATCTAGCGGTAAATTCTCTTGGCACAAAAGTCATTCTGAGATGTGGCCATCATAAAAGTGTCATTATTTAATCAGGCTACAGCAAAAGTATGCAGACCTGAACCTAGTTTACAAACCCTGCCTGTTCCCTGCCAGTTCCGCACTGTGCTAGTGCCAAACACTTAAACCAAGGTCTGATTTAGGACCGACTCATTACATTCCGGCTTTTACTTGTCAACAGCCTGATTGCTCCAATGCTATGGACATACTTCAATATCTAGTGAAATAGGTGCTATTTTTATTATTTACAGGTAATGCATATAGAATTAGTTTTGTGCGCTTTATGGCCAATGTGAACATGCGTTTATGTGCTGCATGTATACCATTTTAATCCAAGCCCCTTTTTGTGTTTTTCTATATAAAATTAGATGGTCCGCGCTGTAAATATAAAATTAATATGTAGCCCTATAAAACTGATGGCCTATTCTCAATGCCAGATCAGTAGGGAGCATCCAACCCTCAGCACCCTGTGTTCACCCTGTGTTCACCTGTTTGAATGGGCCGCCACCATTTCTTCTTCAGTCTATATCGGCTTGTAGGCTGGTTTGTACTTGACTACACCATACATTTTTTTAGATTTGGTTCAAGATTTTCACTTGAATGGGACAACACTTCAAAACTTTAGACTGCCATTCACACCTGTATGTGGAATACCCCAATAACACTTAATATGCCTACAAAGAAAGAAAAATATTTAGAGTTGAGAGTCCTCAGTGGTTGATACCTTTTAATGGCTAACTGAAAAGATGGTAACAAATTGCAAGCTTTCGAGATTACTCAGGTCTCTTCATCAGGCATAGACTAATACAACATCTGAAGAATCACATATTTATACACAAAATAGCACAGAAAAAATGCAATAGGTAGGATTTGTGCTATTTTGTGTATAAATATGTGATTCTTCAGATGTTGTATTAGTCTATGCCTGATGAAGAGACCTGAGTAGTCTCGAAAGCTTGCAATTTGTTACCATCTTTTCAGTTAGCCATTAAAAGGTATCAACCACTGAGGACTCTCAAGTCTAAATATTTTTCTATCTACTGGCTAACACGGTACAAAGATATACATCTTTACTGTACAAAGAAAGAGGCATTTCTAGGTAAATCTTCCATCTATATTTGCTAATATTCATGAAAAAATAAATAAATAAGAATGTTGCTGCCCGCATCTATTAACAATGCAGGGGCGAGGATAATATAGATCTACAAATCCATCAAACTGTGAAAGACTGACAGCAGGGAGTCTGGGGGTCTCCAGAGCTAGCACACTGCTAATAAGCATTGGACCTCCGGGTTCATTCTTACAGGGTAGACGTTTTTGAAACAAGCTCCAGGTATGTTGTTTGTTGTGCAGTTTAATTAATGCTTTCTGACAAGCCTATTTTAACTGATCCCCGATGTGAGGATTCCTGCATAATAAAGCTCAGCCACCGACAGAACATGACCATCATTATACATAGAAGAAGACACACACAGGTGGATCACACAGTGCAGTTCACATTCATAAACTTGTTTAGAGCAAAAAAGACAAATGACGAACTACGGTGTACCAGCCCTTTATAATCCATAAATTACATGGACTCCAACAAATCCCTGCAGGCAAAATATCCTCAGAAATACTGTTTTGGAACTAAAGAAGCGCTACATGTATAATTTGGATAATTGTTTAATTTGGTTCAGTTTCCTGTCTTTGCAGTTTTTCTATCATTTTACATTTTATTTCTCAAAATGTCAAACATATAATCTGTCTGATGACAAGATGAAACCCAATAGTGTGAATTAGGGAAATTCCATGGTTTATTGCCATGACTCATAAAGAATATTTATCATTTACCCATAGGATATTGGGGGCACTCTCACATGACTGAGAGAGGATCAGGAAACCCCCTACTAATTCAATTCAGGTTTGCGAACAAGTACAATCAAGTATTTCTGCTGTGTTATATAGGCAGAAATATAAAAATAAGAGCTATGGTGTGGAGGACACATTTGGTGTCTGAAGGACTTAAAACAGAAGCATAAGAATCCATAGAGACCTAAAATGGTTGTCCTCTTGTGGACAACCCCAGTTTAATCATTTCAATAAAAACAGTCTATACTCCCTTCCTACAGTGGCGCTATTCCCAGAGAAGGACACGGTTGAGCTGACACTTGTCAGCAGCAGTTTATCAATATTCTATCAGGATGGACGAAATAGTAAAGGCTGGAGCTGATGAGTGGCCGCTCATTGGCTGGAGCCTGCACGTAACAAAACAAGTCACAACACTCTCCGGAACCAGTAGCACCAACATCGCAGGAACGGTACCACTGTAGGAGGTGAGTACAGACTGTTTTTATTTGAATTGGGGTCCTGAAGTAATTAGACTGGGGTTATCAGAACAGGGCAACCCCTTTTTGGCTCGGTTGTAGTCAATGGAGCTATAATGGGAGTCCATCAGGCACCAAAGGTGTATGGCACACATAGGGCTTATTTTCATATTGTTGTCCCAATAACACAACAGAAACACAGAAATACTATACTTGATTATAGTTGTTCGCGAAGATGGGGTTGTTCAGTAGTGAGCAACTCCTTTATAGGGTTATTCCCAACTGGACAAGTTAATACATATACACAGGATGGGTCAAAACTTGATGATCAATGAGAGTCAAGCTGTTGGTATGCCCACCGATCCAAACGTAGCTTTTGAAATGTGGATGGCTTAGCTAAATCTGGCAGTCCTATACGCAATAAATCAAGCAATGCCACTGCTCTGTTCTAATGGGGCATCTATCCCTGTCTGTTAAAAAAAACACTGCTCACGGGAAATCTGTTTTTTAATCGGAAGAGACCTATGGAAAGGTCTAGTCATATGCTTCTCCATCAGCATCTATAGTGAGAACAGGAGAGTTGTGCAATCTATGAGAAAGGCTGCACTAGGGGAAGAATCTTTACTACTTCTATATTACCAAGTGCCACAAAATCATGTCCATAACACATTTGTTAAAGGGGTAGTCTGAAACCAACATTGATTTTTATCTTAAATGTCTGTTTATTTAATGTAATAATCTAATCACTTTTCTAATATATTTTTGATTTAAAAGTTCCTATCTACCCCTTCATTTTTTTTACCGACTTCCAGTTTGATGACATTTCATTTCAGAATCCCTAATGCATGCTGAGATAAAATGGGACGTCATCAGGGGACAGAGGCTGCTGCTGTGACCGCAGCCTCTGTCCCACCCTGAAACAAAGCATCGTCATCAGTGATGTACATTTCAAGGGCTAGGATAGTCCTTGCTCCACTGAGCATGTGTTGGTTGTCAATTCCGATTTATAATCAGTATGACTGTCCTTGTCACTGTGCAATATTACTTTCAACGCACAGTGACAGTGCACTTTCTCAATGGCTCTAATGAGAACTGAAGAGAGGGCAAGAGAGCGGACTATTACTGAACATTGTAATAGATGAACACGGCATGCAGAGACCAGTCCCAACCCCAAAAGGGACGTTTGTTTCAGGGGGAGGGCTGGTCTCCTGGTCTTTTCCTTCGGGCTCATACTCACATGCGAGAAACTCGCACGAGTCTCGCACGTCAATACCCGGCACTTCCTCCGCCACTCAGGAGCGGAGCGTGCGGCTGCATGTATTTCTATGCAGCTGAACGCTCCAATCCGAGTGCCTGCGGCAGTGGCGGGTATTGACGTGCGAGACTCGTCCGAGTTTCTCGCATGTGAGTATGAGCCCTTCTTGCCAAAATCTATCTTTAAAATGCATACTGATTGTGTGCTCTTTTGCAGGCTCATCACTTCTCATGAGAGATGGCGAGGGAGCACACTGTCACTTTGAATTGAAAGTAATATTGCACAGAGACAAGGGAGTTTGTACTGAGCATACCGTAGAATTCGCAAACGACGTATGCTGAGTAGAGCTGAGAATAGCCAAGCCCCTGAAATGGACGCCACTGATAATGCTTCATTCTTAGGATGTGGACAGAGGCTTCTGGAAAGAAGCTACAGCAGCGACTTACAGTAGAGAGGGAACGGTAGGGACTTTTTAATTGTAGTATATTAGAAAAGCTATTACATTTAATAGACGTTTAGGATTAAAATCAATGTTAGTTTCCGACCACCTCTTTAAGGATAATTAAACAAATCCTGTAATGTGTATAACAAATCCAGGACAGCATGAATTTTTACTCTGATAAACAGGTTGTTAACTATTAGAAAAATATGTCTGCTTTCTTCCAAAAAACACCTATTGTGTGTGGTATTGCAGCTCGCCTCTATTCACTTCAATTGATTTTAACATATCTTTCATACAGCCTTTTAATTCAGAACATCCAGTTTCTGCCAATTTCCTAATATTATGTTATGTACCAGTGCATAAATTACATTTTCCTTGAAAATGTGTTGCTCCAGTATTCTATGATGACATTGGCGGGCATATTTACCCCAAACTATATAAAAATCCTGTAGTATAAAAAAAAATCAAAGGGCCATGATATTAGCTGAAAAGATAGGCAAAAAAATGGCAGAACCAACTACAATGTCTGTGCTCGATTTGCACAAAGAATCATTGTTCTGCTGTGCAGGGAATCACTGATTCAGCTACAGGCTTGCAGAGGTCTCCTAAACTACATATTAAAACTCTAACGTTCAATTGATGAAACTCAATGGACATGATGTCTAGAAAAGTCATTAAGACAGTGTCAGAAATGATGAAAATATGCGCTTCATCAGTTTTTTGCTGCCTTTGGGCTAGAAAGGTTCATGAAATAAACATGATAACAGGTGGTCTCACAGCTTAATTTCACCGGTCTTGCTTGAAGTAAGCGCCTGCTAACTACTGATAACCAAGCTTGCCAATATTCCCCAGTAAAGAAATCAGAAGTGGTCCAAAGTGTAAAATGGATGTGTCCATACAAGCTCATCATCAGCCTGATCATCCCAGAAATGCCCAGAAAAGTCGGTTTGGGCAGCTGCCATATCACACTGCCAAGTCCAAAGACATCTGCACGGTGACATCTATTCTGAGCGCACTGCGTGAACAATGAACTTATCAATATGATAACCTGATATCATTACTAGGGCTGTTAAAGTGCTCCACACAATGGGCCCTTAATGCTTTGCTGTTGATTAAAATCTAATCAAGGGGCACAGGTTGTCAATCTTCCAAACAATGCTACTATGCAATTTATATTCATTGTTATTTGCTGGCTTGTTATGCTGCTGCAAAATAAAACGGCATATTAATTGCTGATGTAAGAGAATATTTCATTATACACCCAGCGAGCTTGTCACTAGTCTGTGAGGCAGACAGAATGATGTTCCTTACCTTAAATAACATCAATTCAAGAAGCAGGAGAGAAGGAAGATAGAAAATGACATAAAAAAGTATAAGTGCAAAAGGGGAAACTGTCCAAACATAGTAAGGGTGTGTTTCCACCATCCGGATTCCGTCAGTAATTGCTGCGTGTTTGACGCTGTGCGTTGGCGCACAGCGTCAAACACACAGCGTCCAGATGTTACAGCATAGTGGAGGGGATTTCAAGAAATGCCGTCTCCACTATGCATAAAAACACGCAGGCGACAGACCTTCGTTAACGGACATGCGGCGCATCTTTTCAGATCGCAGCATGTCCTATTCCCTTGCGGCGACGCTGCGTCGCCGCAAGGGAAATACACAGGCCTATGTAGCCCTGCGGTGATTCCGGATGTGTTCAATGAGCACATCTGGATTGACCGCGCGTTCACTAGGGGGCGGGGCTTTGGGCGGAGCGGACTTTCTGCTCCGTCCAAAGCGCTGTGTTTCCTGACGGTGGAAACACAGCCTAAGCCAAGGCATAGTTTCATCCTATTTTTAAGACTTTACTATATTTTTAGGTATTTTTTTTCAATATCCATATAACAAAACATAAATATTGCAATTTTCAAACTGACCACTAGGCCTAATATTAGACTCACACTCTCTGATCTGCATAGAATATTTTTGCAGTCTCATTATCATCACCACAGACAGGATCCATCATTCACAGTAGGTGATGGTCACAGCTCACCCTCTCCGCTCCCTTCATAATCCCCCCTTGCCCTAATCAGAGCATGCTGATTATATACTTCAATACAATTCTGTGGGGTCTAAGTCTACGCAGTTATGTTTCATATGCCAGAAGAAGTAAGAATTTAATAACAGGTCTAGTGGCAACATAAAGTAGCAGAAAACTTGCTGAATAACTAAATACATGAATGTTTAGCATTAAGCCCTTCTTCACAATATGTCGAAAACTCGTAGTGTCTTTAATTATACCCTACACATAACTGTCCAATACCCATCGAAGTCCTGGAGCAAAATTTCTGCACCTCCAAAGGTTGTTATTAGGGTGAAGTGGAGATGGTGGAGGTGCAGAAGACTAGAAATCAAAGGTGAAATATCTCTGCTACAACATAACGCAACTATGTTGAATTAAAAATCGGAAAAAAATTGGAAATATTACATTATATAGTTTGTAGTAAATTAAATAAGTGCCCCTCATAGTAAGCGGAAATCATTCTTTCACATTGACCTGTATTATACAGCGTGCCATGCAAGACATCAGTCATGATTTACTTTGGCAGGAAGGTATGGCAGTGTCCCTTCCAATAGAGAGCAAAGTCAAGACCACAGCAGGCCTTCTCTGGAAAGGGGCCCAGGCATCTCGTTGCGGCTTAACTTTGGCAATGCTTTCTTATATGATTATAAAAGAACATTGTGTGGCTTTGTATAGAATGGCAGAAAGAAATCTATTTTTTGAACCCACTGAAAGGACAGGCCAGGAAATAAAAAAAATGACTCAGACTGTCAGGTGAATATGGAATCTGAAAGTTAAAAAATGTATTCTAGACATTTTGCAATCTACATATGTACATGTGGTCGCCGTGAATCTTCAGACCATGTTCTCTACTATTAACCAGTATAGACCATCCATAGTATTACAGGTATGGTAATATGCAATATTTATTTGCACATTAGAAACTGTAAAGGAGAGATAACAACAACACAATATCTGGCCAAAGTGGTAACCTCTATCAAAATGCATAATAATTTGCTTCTGTCTCAAATCCTACAGTATGACCTGAGGAAGACACTCTAGGAGAATTCAAATACAAAATCAGCCCTCAACGTTTCCCTAAATTTTGCTGTGTTTTATATCTATATTCAATAAACTGAAGACGTATTTTCTTACAGAGAAACGTTAGCCCTTAGACTCCCATCAGAAGCCTTTCATCTAGACAAATCAAGCCTCTTGCTGTGCACTGAGGAAGGCAAACACCCCATAGCACATGTCTACAAATAGTGCGTCTGGTTTGGCTTCTGATCCTAAGTCACATGGCAAGGTTTATTGAAGGGTTGGGATTGACTTTTAAGACTGTTACTTCCAATAGGTGACACTAGAGTTCAGACCCTCTTCCTCTCTGAAGAGACAATCTGCATATTTAAAGAGGTGGTCCACTACAATGAATATTGTGCACAATGATTTAAATCTTTCAAATAAGTATTTTTGCAAATACCTTATGTTGACATATTTGTCTCACTGCTCGTTCAGTCCTAATCACGTGACCCCCGGCTGCAGCCGCCGCTGCCATCTGGTGGTGTCACTTCAACTTTCGGACTTTGGAAGTTGACCTTGCATCACCGAGGTGTGACCCAGTCTCATGCACTCCCACTAACTGACTGGGCTGTGGGTGGTGTTTCACCACACATCACAGCTAGAGATGAGCGAATTTTTTCGGATTTTGGCCCCAAATCTGATTTTGACATATTCTGGCCATATTCGAACACTATTTGGCCCAAATGTATGTCTTATGATCGGTTCCGAACATATTCGATAATTTTTACTCCCATTTACTCTAATGACGTTCGGCTGTGTTCGACGAACATTGCAAAAACAATATTTGAGTCCGATCGTTTTTGGAACCGAATCCAAACAAATTCGCTCATCTCTAGTCATAGCCGAGTGTCCAACGCACGCTGTAGAAGCTTTCCCTCTCTTCTCTGCTTTCATTGGCAGAGCCCCGCAAGTGCATGCCAGATACTGGGCTGTGACATGTGGTGAAACACCGCCCACAGCCCAGTCAATCAAGGGAAGTGTGTGAGACTGGGTCATGCCTCAGTCATGTTGGGTCAACTTCCAGAGTCCGGAAGTTGATGTGACATCACCGGATGTCAGAGGCGGCTGCAGCTGGGGGTCACGTGATCGAGACTGGGCGAGCAGCGATAGTGCCATTCAGAGGCAAATATATCTACATAAGGTATTTGAAAAAATACTTATTTTAAATGTTTAAATCAATGTGCACAATATACATTGTAGCTGGCCACCTCTTTAATTTTCCAGAGAAGAATTGTGGCCTATAAGTCTCCTTATGCCAGCTTGGTTCTCTCCACAAAGAGAAATGTTACCCTTTGTACCACAGTAAATAATGGAATACTATACTGAAATAGGGTTTCACTGATTGTTTCTATGTTCTATATTATATAATAAAAGGATTGATGTCACTATGAACAACACATTTCAAATGGCTCCAGCAATAGACATCTACATTCATACAGTGCCAAATGACACATCATCTCTGTGCATTGAAGGCAGGAAGCATCAGAGGAACCAAGTAACCGCTGATAACTCCATTGGCTTCAAATCAAGACTTTTAGTAGGCCACTCCAAATCGGTGGTGCAATGATGTCATTGCATCATGCTGCCACCATCCACTGTTAGAGTGGATAGAAAAGTAGTCAGACGCTACGGAGGATGATGTGTCTGGATTAGGTGAGTATATAGATTTTTTTATTTTTGGGGGGTTTTTAAGGGACTATCACACTATATAGGGAGCTGTGAGTTGGACCGTCATAGTATATAAGGGGCTGTGGGGTGGACCACCATACTACGTAGGGGGCTGTTGGGAGGACCATCATACTATATCGGGGACTGTGAGGTGGACAGTCATACTATATAGGGGGCTATGAGGTGAACCATCATACTACATGGGGGGCTGTGATGTGGACCATCATACTATATAGCGGGCTGTGGGGTAACTGTCATACATAATTGGGGCCATGGATCTTCATAGTGTATGGGGGATCTATGATACTGACCTCGTTCAGGCACTAACTATCTACTAACTTCCTGTTTCCGACCAGAGAGCAGCTCTCCTCAAGTTGGGTTAGAGCTTCCCCTGCTGGCCTGGAGCAGGAACTGTGTTGTATGCTGGAACTACCTGTTAAGTTGATAACTTCTTTGCTTCCAGGCATGACATCACTCCCCCCTGGAGGGAGGCAAGGCCACTGTGGCAACGGAACTCCTGGGGTGCCACAATACTGTGTGGGGTGGCTGTGGTGGACATTATACTGTCTAAAGGTCTATGGGGTACATTATACTAGGTTGGGGCTGTGGTGGCCATCATACTGTATTGGATGGTTATGGGAGACATCAAACTGTAAGGGGACTGTGGGTCATCATACTGTACGGGGGACTTTGGTAGACATCACACCTTATATAGGGGCCTGTGGTGGAGATCTTAATGTGTGCAAGTCTGTGGTGCCTCTCATTCTGTATATTGGGGCTGTGGTGGATACCATGCTGTATGAGAGGCTGTGGTGGCAATCATACTGTGTGGGGTGCTGTGGGGCATCATACTTTGTGTAAGGTTTGTGGGGTCATAATACTCTACAGGGGTCATGAAAGGTGTATCATAGTGAGTGAGACCACTTAGAGGCTTCAGTAGGGTCAAAATAATTGGCTAAGTGCTAAAATACATTTCCTTTTCCGTTTCTTAAAATGTTGGGAGATTTGCTCTTCTTTGACTGTGACGTGATAGGACTTTTTCTATGAGGCACCTGTTATATCTATGTACACATGCTCAGGAGCATTATTACAATAAAGAAGCACTGACTGTCATTAATAAAGGAGGCACAATGGAAGGATTGTTAT
>VIAB01000258.1:415428-425591 GCA_009801035.1 Oophaga pumilio
TTTTTGGCTGGCTCCTAGATTCTGAACAACTTTGTCGACCCCTAGGTTAAACTATGGTTGTCCAGTACTGACCTAACCCTTTCAATGACATGGGTAACAAAGCCTTCTATGTACACTCTACTGGAGTGCGGAAAGTGTCTGACCGGACAACAAACGTGGTTATATTTCCTGGTTTAGCGATTGGATTCATTTCTATATTTTGTGTCTGTTTTTTGGTACTAAATAAAGATATAGACCCCCATTTATGAGCTAGATTCAGGCACATGTCTCGTAATGAATTAGATGCCTCTACAACTGGCATGTGCTTCCACTAGAAATGTTAGTCCAGGGAGGGCTGACTTATATTTCTGGCATAGTTTACGATGAATTTGGCAGGTGGGCCTCGCCACAGCCTGGTCCAACCTAGCACCGCCTACTTTGTCTGAGCTGGCCAAGACTGGTATGAAAACAGCAAAAGTCAATATTTTTTTTCTTGCATTTCCAGAAGTGTTGTATCAGAAACCTGGCGAGAACTGCTTGATGAATCGGGGCCATATTTTGGGAGAATTATTTTGGTTTGCTGACTGTGTGCCATATGTCAGGGCCAGATGGCTATTTTGAAAACAAGACCATCACATTTGCAATTGTCTGTGACATCAGAACAGTAGCTGGAGCTGCCTTTACATAGCACACAATTCCATTACGTAAAATGGACCATAACAGTGCATGTTACAATTTTTTCTACACAATCGGCCGTGTGCACTGCACACTGGTTATAATAGGTCCATGTACTACTTGAGAGGTCTGTGACACATGACCATATGCACATCTGAACGAGCCCTTAAGCTAATTTCAATTGTTTGTATTATATGGACTGTTCTTGGAGCACAATATCCAAACCAATTGTGAGTTTCCTGGCCAGAACTAACACTCTAGTAGCCAGCAGTTAGACTGGCCATTGCGGTCCAAGCACGAAGTATCTAAGAATTCAGCATTAACCTTATATGTGATCGCTCACTTAGGGTATGTTAACAAAGAACCTTTTTTTGTATGGAAAACAATGAAAAACAAAAAAGTAAAAAAAAAATCCCCAAAAGAAAAATAAACATATTAATTTTAATGCAAAAACAAGCTGCAGTTCATATGTTCAGCTAGGAAGATCAAGAAAAGGAATTCAGGTGAACAGCCAAAATAGCACCACGGGCTGCTACATAATATATCAAAAATGAAGCTGTGATTTACAGCAATACGCATGGGGTGTCTGGGTGCCTGTCTGACTCATGGCCTTTGCTTCATGGTTATTCCCCATTGCCCTTCCCCTCTTTCAGTTTGGTAGCTATATTGCCAGCGTTACGACGCCACATGTTATGCACTGGTCTCTTGCATACGTCCACACTATTTAGGTTGAGCAATTCTTTGCCAAGGGACTGTGAACCCTATTATCTTCTATCCTTTGAGGCTGCAAAACCCATTAGGTGCTATGGGTATTTTTACTGCACTCTTACTTTTATACTCTTTGTCCTTTATGGCAGCAATATTTACCAGGTGATGTTGGTTCTTTGTTGCATGGTTTATTTATCTATAGTGGATATGCTACGTTGATTATCATATTATTGGTTCATTACTGGTAAGCAGTCTGGATAGGGACTGGTTATTAGCTATGTTGCCATAGTAATATTTGGGGATACATGGTATTTTATTACTGTTGTAATTGATATTATGTCTTATATACATATATTTCCTACTGTTGACATAATACACTGAGTTCTCCCCATTATATGATCATTTATTGTTATTGCACTGCCCACTTTGCACTTTATTGAGTGTTTGTTAGACTTTGGCATGTATTTTTTTTTGTTTTATAGTGTTGTTATTCTGTTTTGTACCAATAAACTTATTTGATTATCAGTATTGTATTTCTTGCCCTTTTTTAATGTTTAGCTAAGAAAACGCTCAATACTTACAAATACAAGTCACTGGGAAGGGTATAAATACGCCCATAAGACGTCCTTGCATTTTCGTTAGCGCTTTTTAGTGTTTCCACTGAAAAAAACAAGATGCTAGCGTTTTATTCTTTACTTAACGTAGTTCAAAAACTATCAGGAAACCACTCGTAAAAAAGGGCAGAAAAAACAAGCAGAAAAATACCAGAGGAAAAAAAAACGCTGTAAAAAAATGTTCAGGAAGCAATTAAAAAATGACAGCAAAAGATGCTTCAGGTTTACAAAACTGAAGAGAAAAGAAGGCTCCTGAAGCGTTATCTAATTGAAAAACAGAAGTTTTTAAATGGCGAAAAAAGATGCTGTGTGAATAAAACCTTGTGTGCATATTGTAGTCCAATTATTCAATGGAGTGATCATCCTGTTGTTGGTCTTTGTATTATACAATAACCTGTCACTACATTTTGAAATGTTCTGTACATTTGTCATGTGCAGAAGATGTCATGGCTCATATGTCAAATGTATTCACTTGGCTGAATCCAATAAAGTGTAATTTGGCCTCCATTTGCTGATATACGAGGGGGTACCCCAGAAAAACGAGAATTATTTTCTGTCGGCAAGTGGGTAGCCAGTGCTGCCATCTCCCGCTTCGTACATCTACTAGACACTGTCCTTGGTCAGTTTGCCAAGTAGCGTTCATGAGAAACCATTGCAGCGGACAGAGTGATTTTTTTCTTAATCCCCTCTTGCTATGGCAAACCTCAAGGAGCAACACGCCAACATCAAATTCTGTTTCCTGTTAAAGAATACACAGGCAAAAACGATTTGAATGCTTGGGAAGCCCTAAGCCAGGCAAGACTTTACGAGTAGTTTGCCCGGTTCAGAAGTGGCCAGATGTCACTCAAAGATTAACCCCATTCAGGTCACCCCTCAATATCTCGAACAAACAAAAATGTTCAAAAAGTGCACGATGCCTTCATGTTTGATAGTCGCAAAACAATTCACGAATTGTAGGAAATAACTAGAATTTTCTGGCGCTCATACTAAAGAATCCTAACTGAAGACCTGAACATGACATGCATTGCGGCAAAGTTTGCTTCACGACTGCTTTCAGATTACCAGAGGGAGAACCGTCTGAGAGTGTGTCAGGAATTGAAAGAACAGGCACAAATTGACCCTGATTTTTTGTCAAAAGTCATCACAGGGGTTGAATCTTGGTGTTACACTTATGATCTTGAAACAAAACACCAATCCGGCCAGTGGAAGACAGCTTCATTGTCCAGGCCAAAAAAGGACAGCAAGTGAAATCAAATTTGAAGTCCATGATGGTTTTTTTTTATCAACGTCAAAGGAGTCGTTCATGTTGAATTTGTTCCTCAGGGCACCACAGCGAGCCAACATTACTATCTACAAGTGCTGAGGAGATTGCGTGAGGCAGTGAGAAAAAAAACAAACTGAATGTGTCAATTGAGGGACTGGCTGCTTCTTGATGGCAGCGCAACTTCCCACACAGCGTTGAAAGTCAACCGGTTTTGGGCGAAAGACGGCATGGCAACGGTTTCTCACTCCCTTCACTTGCCCGACCTAGCCCCCTGTGACTTTTTGTTACTCCAAAGAGTTAAGAAAAACCAAAAGGGAAAGCATTTTCAGGATGTAGAAGAGGTTAGGCAAAAATTAAGAGACCACTGCACAGTTTTATAAAAATCAGCTTCTCTACATATCTGACAGCCATTCTATTAAAGTGTCAGTTGAATTCCAACCAGAGTACACCTCATTCTACTTAATGTGCTTCTGATTAGGTGATCACCTGAACAAAATCTTATTTAAGAACAAAGGAAAGTATGAAAAACACTGCTGTGTGCTCTTGCAATAGGACAAGCTGGATGGCAAAATAAGTGCTATTAATATCCCAAAAGTAATAGGAATTAAAAAATAACTTTTAACCATGCCAAAGGAGTTCAAAAGAAAAGTCTTGAGCGAGGAAAAGAAGGGCTTAATTCTGGCTTTACTAGAAGAGGGATACAGTGAGCGTCATGTTGCCTCCATCCTTAAAATTTCTAAGACGGCAGTCCATTACAACAAGGTCAAGCCGCTGGTTTTTCCAGCAGGACAATGCGCCATGCCACACAGCTAGGTCAATCAATGTGTGGATGAATGACCACCACATCAAATCCCTGTCATGGCCAGCCCAATCTCCAGACCTGAACCCCATTGAAAACCTCTGGAATGTAATCAAGAGGAAGATGGATATTCACAAGACATCAAACAAGAAGAACTGCTTAATTTTTTGCACCAGGAGTGGCATAAGGTCACCCAAAAGCAGTGTGAAAGACTGGTGGACAGCATGCCAAGACGCATGAAAGCAGTGATTAAAAATCATGGTTATTCCACAAAATATTGATTTCTGATCTCTTCCTGAGTTAAAACATTAGTATTGTTGTTTTTAAATGATTATGAACTTGTTTTCTTAGCATTATTTGAGGTCTGCAAGCACTGCATTTTTTTTATTTTGACCATTTCTCATTTTCTGAAAATACTGTAAACACAAAATGTATTGCTTGGAAATTCGGAGACATGTTGTCAGTAGTTTATAGAGTAAAAGCGCAATTTACATATTTCTCAAAAATATACCTGTAAAGAGAAAAATTAGACGAACTGAAAATTTTCCAGTGGTCTGTTGGGGGTTCTGGTGATGTATTTTTGTACTGATGGGGATTCTGGGTTTATACTCAAATATACCTGTAAAGAGAAAAATCAGACAAACTGAAAATTTTGCAGTGGTCTAAATTTTTGCCAGAGCTGTATTTCTGTGCTAATAGTGTGGTGGTGTGGGTGATGTATTCATGTACTGATGGTGGTTCTAGTGATGTATTCCTGTACTTATAGTGGTTCTGGTGATGTATTCCTGTACTGATGGTTGTTCTGGTGATGCATTCATGTACTGATGGTGATTCCTGTGTTGTATTCCTGTATTGATGGTGGTTCTGGTGATGCATTCATGTATTGATGGTGGTTCTGGTGTTGTAATCTTGTACTGATGATAGTGCTGGTGATATATTTCTGTACTTATTGTTGTTGGGTTGATGTAGTCATGTACTGATGTGATTTTGGTGACGTATTTCTTTACTGATGGGGGTTCTGGTGATGTATTTTTGTACTGATGGTGATTCCGGGTTTATATTCATGTTCTTATGGTGGATGTGATGCTGTATTTTTGTACTGTTGGTTTTTGTAGTGATGTATTTCTGTACTGTTGGTGGTTCTGGTGATATATTTCTGTACTGTTTGTGCTTTTGGTACTTTATTATTGTACTGTTGGCAATTGTGATGCTGTATTTCTGTACTGATGGATGTTGTACTGCTGTACTGTTGGTGGTTCTGTATTCATATGCTGATAGTGGTTCTGGTGCTGTCATCATATACTGTTATTGGTTCTGATCATGCATGTGACGCTAGTCACCACCCACGAACAGGCCGTGAGTCAGTGAAGTCAGAGGTTCCGGCGTCAATACCAAAAGAGCCTGTATTAAACCAAGGGAAATACAAAGTGGTAAGTCAGGTCACATTTCAGGGTCAGAATACCAGAGAAATAGTGGATAAGCAAAAGGGCAATAAAAAACGGGTAGTCAGAACACTGTCCAAAGGTCAGCAGCAAAAGATCAGAACTTACAGCACAGCGATCAGGTGAACACACACAAGAGAGCATAGGCTTTTGACAGGCAGTTAATTGGACTAGACAGCTCACCTAAATAGCAAGGCAATTACCAAGAACAGGGAAGACCTGTGGAAATCTCTGCACCTCCCAGTCTCAGATAGGTCAAACGAGCTGTCAATCAAAGCACTCACAGCTCAGCACGCCCCAGCACAGGATAGGATGAAACGTCCACCATCACTGAGTCCCAGATACTCTGAGCAGAGGAATCGTGACAGTGTACACATGTACAGTAGCAATCCATAACTTGTCAGATAATGTGATACATGGCTATGTTAATAAAGTATTGTGCCATATGACAAGTTAAGAATTATTACATCTGTATTTACATTCATT
Source organism: Oophaga pumilio (assembly GCA_009801035.1). Classification (NCBI taxonomy): domain Eukaryota; kingdom Metazoa; phylum Chordata; class Amphibia; order Anura; family Dendrobatidae; genus Oophaga; species Oophaga pumilio. The sequence continues at coordinate 421,396 of VIAB01000258.1, forward strand.
AATTATAAAATTCAGCACTGTATCATACCAAATCCTAACATTATGTAATATATTCACGGTCGAAATTTGGCTTTAATTGCTCCAGCAGTCACATGATCACTCATATACAATTTTCATACTTAAGGTCACATGCCAACTACTTTCTCTTCTCTTCATTGACAGAAGCAGAGACTGCAGTTTTTCATTGAATATTGAGATGATAAGAAAGATCAGCTAGTCAACACGTGACTGTATATTCGCATGTGACATGTGCAAATCACATTTGAGCGGTCACATAACAACTGCTTGAACTTCTTAGGCTTTAAATAGGAGGCAGCCCAACTGAATTTTTTTAAAAGTGCACAAAAACCTAAATTTGCCTCTGGGTACAGTATTGACCCATAAATATCTATTGGCGCCATATTACAAATCCGTAAAGAATAAAGCGATGTGCAACACAATTCAAATTCACCCAACCTGACTGTGCAGCTGCTTTACATAATACCCAAAGACATATGCAATATGTCCACCAAAATCAAACATTCTACAAAATGGTTGTAATGTTGTGCGATTGAAAAACTGATCTAGCACTTATCAAACAACCGCTACAGCACATTTCTATGAAGTGACTAATTTATTCACTTACAATATATTAGTATTATCAGACCTTCTAACATGGTAACCTGCTTCATGTAAACTAACACTCCCGAACCCGATACCTCTTGTATATTATTCAGCTGTGCAAAAAACACACTTTGATATGTCAAACCTGGGTTAACCTGCTCTTTAATTTGACATTTTTGCTTTGACATTTCAAGTGCTTATTTTGAGCTGCACATAATAGGTTGATCCGCTTGCAACATTTCGGCACTATTTTAATGAAATGCATCTCATTAAACATGTAACATTGCACATGATCGGCATTAATTAATGGTATTTTCAATATTTCTTTCATTTACTTTTTCAGCACTTACTTTAATAAAAATAAGATATGACTTCGGAAAAAAAATTATTTCAGTTAATTTTACAAGGCAGAAATTTCTAGCAATGTAGGTGAATTAAGGCTATAACATATTTTGAAACAGAAGATTAAGACAGAATTGTATGAAAAACTAGTAATTGAATCTGAAACCCCCAAAGGCTATACCAAAATAAGAAAATATGATGGAATAAGCAAAAGAAAGCAAACTCTTACAAACAAACAAAAGTCAAAATGAGCTGCTAGATCAATTTCTATGTTGAGGACAAGAGTTTCTCTGTGATTCTATATAGTGCATAATGTGCAGTAAAAATATAATGAAGACACCTTCATCAGGCTTCCAAAAGAGCAGCTTGCCTGAGCACGGGCTGATTATCAGTCTACACAACAGCCAATTAGCTAAAGCATTTCATTTATATAGTATCTACTTTTATCAGTGAAATGTCCACACTGAAAGGCTAGTTCGTCAAGTCAATGTATTGTAGATGCCGCAGACGAACACTGCCTACACATTGTACATTGAAAGAGCTTTTAAGTTATGATAAACCATGAAAGGCCATTGTAAATTGAGAATATAGCAACTTGAGACCATTCAGGGGCCAAACTACCTGTCTTTTTACAGGCTATTATTAAAAATATTGAGTTATCGGCTTAGGAATTACAGCCATTTTTTAAATAGTCCCCATATTTCATAGTGTCATTGTTTCCTGAGTTTGTGGGAAAAGGTAGGTTAAGGGTTAATTTGGATGGCCTCACTCTTGGATTCTGGGAGGCTTCTTATAGCCTCATTGTGGGGCCATTCCTTGTCGCTTATATTCTGACCCTTGGCCCAGTGTGTGTGACCATGTTGTGCTTGTGCCTGTGCTTTGTGCCTGTGTTTCTTTGTGTCTGTTCGGTTCTGATTTGGCTTTGTCCCCGTTAAGAGTTCTGCCTGCCCCTCCTATACTGCGACACCCTCTCTGTGTATGACCTCTTGGCTACATCCTGACAACTCTCTGCCCATCCCACTTGTACTGCGCTGCCCTCTCTGTATATGACCTTTTGGCTACATCCTGACAATTCTCTGCCCGTCCCTCTTGTACTGCGCTGCCCTCTCTGTTTATGACCTCTTGGCTACGTCCTGACAATTCTCTGTCCCTCCTGTACCGCGGTAGCGCCGCCCACTCCTCTGACACACGGTCACATGACCGCAGGTCCTGTTGCTCCCAGTACCTCACAGCAACCTGACGTACTGCTCTCCTTAGGTCTTATCCGCCCATACCCCTGCGTGACGCCATACCTCGCGCTCCCGCGTATTGCAGGGTGAGTTACCTGTTATGATTTGGTAGCTGAGGAGAGCAGGCAAAAAAGGAAATACACCGGAGTGGTTGGAATCTATGGGATTGCAGTACCCTGACTAACCACCACAACTAAAGGCAGCCGTGGAGTGTACCTACGTTGGTCCTAGACGCCTCGTCACAGCCTGAGAAGCTAACTACACCTAAAGACAGAAAGAGGAAAACTATCTGCCCCGGAGCAGATCCCCAAAGAACATAGAAAGCCCCCAAACATGTAATGGCGGTTAGACAAGAGGAAAATACAGACACAGACAGAAAATAGTATGAGCAAACGTTGGGGCCCAAACTTCCTAAATAGAAAAGGATAGGAAGGACACTTACTGTAATCCCAAAAAACCCTGAAAAGTACCAACTCTACTAATTACAAAAACACCTGAGATCACACGACCTCTACCACCTAAATTAGTTCTCTGGTGTAACAAAACTAAACAGCAGCCACTGAAAAAAACTGGAAAAGGCAAATGAACAAACAACAGTGGCTGAACTAAACTGAGAGGAGCACAAGCCCCCGGAGGGGACCCGGCAGACCCCCACAGAAGTGCAGGACAAAATGCAAAAAGCAAGCACAAAAAACTAAAAGAAGAAAATGTCTTATCTGTTAGCAGAAGATGCAGGCACGAAACAGCAAGCTACAAAGTGAACAGGAATCAAAGATGAGACCAGAACAATTGATCACCGGCAACCCTGATGGGAGGGAACCTCCCTTATATAAGACCAGTCAGTAACACCTGATCGCCAATCTTCACAATCTTCATTGGATAGTTCAGTACTGTTTGTAACCACCAGAGGGAGCTTCTGCTCAGAATTCATTTCTAGCACATTCACAACAGTTACCCTGCTCAGCCACATTTAGTCGCTGGTGCTGACAGGGTCGTTACATGAGCACTGCAGTGGGTCAGAAGGCACTGAGTATATCAGACCAGGGGCAGAAACAGGAGAGGGGAGTATTTGATTTTTATTATGTATGCAGCATTACATAGGCCCATTATACTGTATGGAGCATTATATTGGTCCCATTATATACTGTATGGAGCATTATATGGGGCCATTATACTGTATAGAGCAATATATGAGGCCATTATTCTATATGGTAGATTATATGAGGCCCATTATATACTGTATGGAGCATTATATGGATTCATTATATACTGTATGGAATTATGTTGTATGGAGCAATATATGGGGTCATTATTCTGTATAGAGCAATATATGGGGCCCATTCTGTATGGAGCATTATATGGGGTCATTATCCTATATGGAGCATTATATGAGGCCCATTATGTATTGTATAGAGCATTATATGGGACCCATTATACTATATGGAGCAATTTATGGGGACATTATATACTGTATGGAGAATTATATGGGACCCATTATACTGTATTGATCATTATATGGGGCCCATTATACTGTATGAAGCAATATATGGGGCACATGATATACTGTATGGAGGATTATATGGGGCCCATTATACTGTAAGGAGCAATACATAGGACCCTTTACACTGTATGGAGCATTATATGGGGCCCAATAAATACTGTATGGAGCATTATATGGGACCCATTATACTGTATGGAGAAATATATGGGGCCAATAATACTGTATAGTACAGTATATGGGGCCCATTATATACTGTATGGAGCAATATATGAGGCCCATTATATGCTGTGTAGAGCACTATATGGGACCCTTTATACTGTATGGAACATTATAAGGGACCCATAATAATGAAGCTTTTTGTGGGTGCCCATAATAGTATATGGAGCAATATATGGGACCCATTATACTGTATGGAGCATTATATGGGGCCCATTATAGTGTATGGAGAAATATATGGGGCCATTATACTGCATGGAGCAATACATAATAATAATAATCTTTATTTATATAGCGCCAACATA
>VIAB01000259.1:13888-28178 GCA_009801035.1 Oophaga pumilio
GGAACCGACAGGATAGAAGAGATGAATTACATACAGTAAATACATATACAATAGATAGAAATATAGATATCAGTGACAAATACAATTAGTACAGTGTGTGCAAATTACTGAACATGAATTTAATTGATAAAAGATTATTTTTTGGAAAAAAATGGCACGGGACAAGTTGTAGTTTTGAACGACACCACTGGGTTTACCATGTCGTGTACTGGAAAACGGGACAAAAATTCCAAGTGCGGTGAAATTGCAAAAAAAGTGCTTTCCCACACTTATTTTTTGTTTGGCTTTTTTGCTAGGTTCCCTAAATGCTAAAACTGACCTGCCATTATGATTCTCCTGGTCATTACAACTTCATAGACACCAAACATATCTAGGTTCTTTTTGATCTAACTGGTGAAAAAAATTCCAAACTTTGTTAACAAAAAATTTGCGCTTTATTCCAATATCCATAGCGTCTCCATTTTTCGTAATCTCTGGTTGGGTGAGGGCTTATTTTTTGCGTGCCGAGCTGATGTTTTTAATGATACCATGTTGGTGCAGATACGATCTTTTGATCGCCCGTTATTGCATTTTAATGCAATGTCGCGGCGACAAAATAAAACGTAATTCTGGCGTTTTAACTTTTTTCTTTCTACGCCGTTTAGCAATCAGGTTAATTCTTCTTTTGTTGATAGATTGGGCGATTGTGAACGCGGCGATTCCAAATATGTGTATCTTTGATTTTTTTATTGTTTTATTTTGAATGGGGCGAAAAGGGGGGTGATTTGAACTTTTATTTATTTATTTATTTTTTATATTTTTAAAAACATTTTTTTTTAACTTTTGGCATGCTTGAATAGTCTTCTTGGGAGACTAAAAGCTGCCATAACCAGATCGGCTATGCTACATACAGGCCATGATCAGTTCGCCTATAAGTAGCTGAATTACTCACTTGCTTTGAGCACCGACCACTGGGCGGCACTCACAGCAAGGCGACAATGACAACCATAGAGGTCTTCAGGAGACCTTTGGTTGTCATGCCAACCCATCGGTGACCCCCCGTCATGTGATCACATTGCCGGAAGCGCTTGTTAAATGCCACTGTCAGCGTTTGACAGCAGCATTTAACAGGTTAATAGCTGCGGTTGGATCGCGATTCCACCCGTGGTGTTCCGGGCACATGTCAGCTGTTCAAAACAGCTGCCATGAGCTTGCAAAGATGTGGGCTCACCGCCGGAGCCCACATCAAAGGGAGGGAATCTGACATTGGCGTATTTTCACTCCCGATGTCGGAAAAGGGTTAAACATATACATGAAAAAATGGTACAGATGCTGTTTTTACCATCAGCGTGTCATCAATGTTTTTCATGGATGATAAACTACAAAGCTTCTCCTATCCTTTGCAATGTTAAATACGGACAGCACATGGATGGAACACGGATGCCATGTGATGCCGGATAAATAGGACATGCCTCGATGTCTTTTGCACAGACACACGGTCCGTGAAAAACATGGAGATGTGGACAGAACCATAGATTATACTGGGTATGTGTTGAATCCGTTAAAAAAATAGATACAACACATACGTGCGACACGGGTGTCTGATTGAGGCTTTAGACAAAGGGTTTTATCATGGCATGACTTTGGAAACTGAGCTATTATCCTATTAGAGAGTAGTGTAAAAAATCTGTGAACTCAAAAAACCCTAAAATACATATCTACTATATAATCGTCTAATTCTGTCTGTAACGGAAATCCTGCATCGCTGATTGGTCGTGCCCGGCCGGACGCGACCAATCAGCGACAGGCGCAGTCCGGCCGCGAAATGGCGCAGAATTTGAACCAGGCACACCACCGCTATTGTCGGGAGATCAGTGGCGCTAGCCGCTGATCTCCCAACGGTAGCCGCGGGTCATCTCCTGCTGCATGGAGGTCAGCAGCGACGCAGCAGGGAGATGACCGGCGCCATCCGGTCATCTCCCAGCTGCTTGCAGCGGAAGTACCCCGACCGGCAGCCTCCACGTAAACCCCAGCAGCAGCCTCCACGTACATATTCTACAATACCCAATGCGTTAGAATCGGGCCACCATCTAGTCAATATATAAACTATTAGTACACATTTGTGTACAGTGTACAACACATGTGCTGGACATGCATAAAAGTACAAATGTGAACACTAATATAGTGCTCCAATACAAAGGGTCAAATTCATCAATTTTGATTTCACTTTTCATTTTTTGTTTTGCTATATTCGCTGGCGTTTTTTTGCTCCAAAATCATAGAAATGGTGCTCACAGTTCATAAACTGTGTGTAAGTCAAAAATAGTCTTTATTTTTGTCTTTAACCTTTTCTTGCAGCTGTTTGGCACAAAAAATTGAACATTTTGCAAAATAACTGGGATACATAAAATCACTCCAGGGACAAGACAGGAGTACATTTGCATCAAATTTTTTGAAAAGTCACAAATGATGAAACAGGTGAAAATATCTGGAAAACCTAAACTAAGTCTACAAAGGTGAACATGTAAAAACAACAAACACATAAAACAGACTTTAAAAAAGAAGATTTGGGTGCAAATGAAAAATAGGCGAAAAACTAGACAAAAAAACAGAAGCAAATGCAATAATGAATTGGGTCCAAAGTACCTATGGCATATGTGTGCCAAATGATATTTCCAATACAGGTTCCCAGGTCACTCAAAATGACTAATGGTTTTGCTTTGGTAAAGGAGATGATTATCTGAAAACCTCCTAAGCATCTGTAGCACAACGGTTCCTTCACTCCAATAAAAAAATGCTGTACTTTCTACTTTCCAAAGAGGGTCACTTTAAAAAGTGTTTAGACAGAGTGAGAGATGATTGAAGATGTGGCCTAAAAGTGTTCTGCTGTTATAATTACATGTTTAATAAATCCTCCATCGTTGTAGCCTAAATTGTGCAATAAAGTAAAAATCCAAGAACAGTGCAAACAATATAATACTATATGCAAGGAAGATATATTCAGTTATTATGCTCATACATTACACTTAGAAATTAATTTTTCACAATACAACACCTTCAAGCAAAATGAGAGTGTTAATTGTTAATATGTTAATCTGCTAACATCTGAATTATCAGGGGGTTCATAGACTTCCACCATTGTCACACATGGAGCTCATCATTGAGAGACTGGAGAGGAAAGTGCACTTAAACTATGTCTTTAAAATATAAAACCAGGTGGTCATTCATAATGATGCCTATTATTAATAAAGAGGATAATTTTGTACAGTAATGTAATTGCCTGTATATTAATTATCGCCAGACTGGGTAACGCTAGCAGCCTCTCATGCTCAGCGTATTCCTCCTCTCAGCTGGAGGACGTGCTGCACATCTCAGTCTCCTGTGTCCAGCCGTCACCTCCACTTTGTCAAAATCTTGTCAGTTTGCCAGCACTTCCCACTACATTATTTCTTTCTATGTTGCAATTGTCTTTAATACACAAGAAACTCCAACGAGCTTTTATCAGTTCTAAAGCGTTTAATGTAAAATGATAAGCGTTTCAAGAGAGGAGGAACCTGCAAGTGAGTGTCTGGGTGCGAAGAAACAGAAGGTGGAATAGAATGAACAAAGGGAGACAGTGAAGAGCCTTGGTTAGCATGGTTAGAAATCCATCGAAATCCAAACTGGCAGACATGATGGAGGTTCTAGTTGAAAGGGTTTTCTCATCCTCATAAACAGGTAAATTGCAGAGTCCTGGTAAAAACAAACAATTTAGTAATTTACCGCTTATTAAACATCCTATCCAATCTCGGGGGAATTTCAATGTTAGCGCTCATTGACTACTGGTCACGTATACAGTCAATCAGTGGAAGAGCACAGATCGGGTAAGGCCTCTTTCACACATCAGGTTTTGACGTCAGGCGCAATCCGGCGCTTTTGTAAAAAAACAGATACGTTTTTTTAATCCGCCGGATCCGTTTTTTTGTCATTGACTATCATTAGCGCCGGATGTCCTTGCGTTGCGTCAGTTTTTTGCCGGACCTGGCGGAAATGTACATTCCGGTGGCCGGACAAAACGGTCACTGCAACGTTTTTTTTTCTGCCGCACCCGCCTGATAGCGCCTGAAGCAGCGCATCAGGTGGCCACAAACAATACAAGACTATGGTGCCGGATCAGTCTTTTGTGCAATCCGGCAGAAGACTGATCCGGATTCCGGAAACCAAGGTCTCTCTTTCCCAGTTTTTCCAAAATCAGCGCCGTATCCGTCCTTTCCGTTTTTGGACGGATTGTGCCTGACGCCAAAAACCTGATGTGTGAAAGAGGCCTAAATGGCTCAATCACGGTCTAAACAGTCAATCATCATTAGCACACCACCTCCAGACAATCGGGGAGCCAGGCAGGGGAGCGGTGCGCTCCTGAAAATAGAACACGGAGCAAACTTTTTAGAAGACGAGACAGAAGAATGGTTGTTTCACACAGAGCAGAAACAAGACGTCATTTTACAAGGGTTGCCTGATTTTGGCACTGCCTCCTTGATAGAACCCCCCAAAAACAAACTAATCAAAAGTTCTGCTGCTAAGACCCAACGTGATCAGTCTTCATCAGCAGTAGAAGGCAGCAGTAAGTCTTCAACACTCTAGTGGCGCCACCACAGAACAATTACACAGTGCATACTGGTGCATGGGATAACATCCGAGTGCAGTCCAATTTCCGTGTACTGGCACAATGGAGAAATTTTGTCCTCCATCTTCTCCTCACAGTGTGCTCCACTTCTCTAAATCTGAGAGAATCGGCACACACTATGCCTATCAGAGTTTAATCAGAGAGTCATTTGCATAGTCTCCAGATTCTCTTGGATAAAACGATCAGCTGCTGTGTGCATGTGGCCTAAACATGCTATGCTCCCATCTTTGTTCATCACCCTCCTAAAACAGGCAAGTAAATGCAGCAGTGGTCCATGAGCTGCGCGGCTGAATCTCTGCCTACCCATGGTCAGCTAATTGTTAGATGATTAAGAACCATAATTGTGTGGCAATTGGCCATAGCGATGCACGGACTTTTGGCCACAAGCAGCCAGCCGTCCCGCCACTGCACCGTCTCCCCTACCCTTAGGGGTATTTGTTATCATAAAGCAATTAGAAAATTAAGGTTTAGTAATTATTCCCAGCCAGACTACACGGTAATCTATTCTGTGTGATTAGTGTCTAGGAAGCTGACAGGTTGTGAGCTTGTGAATGGTCACACTGCTCTACAGCCAAATTAGTTCAGACACCAAAACAGTTGAGCTTAACTAATATTATGGTGCTGAAAACAAATATGATGCTTAAGGTTATGTGTGCACGTTGTGGATTTGCTTGCAAAAATTACTGCAAGGTTTCTGCATCTCTTGGCAGAAAAACTCAGTGGATATTCTGCGTGTTTTTTATGCGGATTTTATGCGTTTTTGATGTGGATTTACATGTGGATTTCTATGAGGATTTGTAAGCTAAATAAAGATATATTATTTAAAAAAAAATGTGATGTCATTTCCTTGTCCAACCTCCGTAAGAATGGACTCCATTGTTGATGTGCTTCAACCAAGATGGGCACTATTCTAGATTCTCCGCCCACACACTCGTCTTCCTTCTGACGTCTTTTTCTTTGAAAGTTCTGCAGCGTTTTCCATAGCATATCCGCAGCAAATCCGCAAAACTTTTTACACCTGCGTTTTTGCTGCAGATTTGACTGACTCAATGGAAGTCAATGGGTGAAAAACGCTGCAGATCCGCAAAAAGAATTGACATGCTGCGGAACATAAAACGCTGCAAATACTGATGGAAATTTCCGGATCATGTGGACAACACTTCAGGATTGTGACTGATTCACCTTGTGTCATGTGTGCATTGCCACGAAGATCGTCGCGGTTGCACATTTTGACTTCTCACAGCTGAGTAGCTGTTTCTTTGTGTTTGGCAGTTAGGGAGTTAATTCTGTCTGTGCTCGGTTCTGGCACTGGGTGCAGTTTCTCCCGGCTGCAATTGATTATTTGTTGATTGGTTTCCTTTAAATCCCTGGTTGTCTGCTTTGGGAGTTGCCAGTGAAATCTCTCATGCAGATCACAGATAGGATTGAATCTGTATAGACTCTAGTTGAGAGCTCCTTAGTTTATTAAGCTCACATTGTTTAGAGTTCTATATCCCAGACCATTTTATGTTCCTTCGGTGTTTGAGTGTGTATGCAAGTGAGTGTTATCCTGTCTGTCTTAAGGTACTGCCACACTAAACAATATCGCTAACGGGATCGCTAAAAAACGTCACTATTTAGCGATCCCGTTAGCGATGTTGCTGTGTGTGGCAGCTTCCGGCGACGAGCTTCCTGCTGGGATCTCGCTCGTCGCCGGAAACGATCCGGACCCTATTCTCGTCGCTGGCGCTCCCGCTGGGTGAGTATGTATCGCTGTGTGGCACCTTTTCTTAGCGATTTAGCGGTACTTTTGTACCGCTAAATCGCTAAGAAGATCGCTAACGGCGATAGCGTCGTTAGCTCTATCGCTAAATGTGGCACACATTTAGCGATATTAAAACGATCCCGCTAGCGATCTCATTAGTATGCGCCGCTAACGAGATCGTTAGCGGGAGCGTTTAGTGTGGCAGTACCTTTATATGTCTAATCTGTGTATTTAGCTGAGATCAGCCCATATCCCTTTTGTGGTAATCAGTATCCTTCTTAGGACTGATTACAGGGTTCAGGGTCTGATAGGAGACAGGGTTAGGCTGGAGATTTGGACCTCTGAACCATTATCAGTACCTCCAAGGTGAGGGATTAGTTAGGACCCCAGTTTAGGGTCAGGTTAGACCCCGGTCCTCCTCTTTCCTGTTACAGCTCATCAAGTCTTCAAGATTAACCCTGAGTTCAACAGATATCGTGTCAGCACATCAAGTCCTCAAGATTAACCCTAAGTTCTGCAGATATCGTGTCAGGTAAATCTATTCTATACTAACATGCTGATGTTGCTATACTATGTTGTATAGAGTGTTGTTTCTGTAAGAATAGTTTACTGACATTGTATACATATCATTAGACAGCGTGACACCTTGCTTTAGTAATCCATTGCGCTTTTGGAGCTTTTCCGCTCGGAAAAAAACCCTGCGAAAACGCAACAAATCCGCATCGTGTGCACATAGCCTTAATCTGCTGATTAGCTCTAATTTTCAAGATCCAGAGAAGGTTGTAATTATGACATCTTATATGCAGGCTTACATAAAAATTGAATCTATATTGTTTCATCGTCATTATTGCATTGTTAGAAGCTATTCTATTACATCATCAATTGAGCCTTCATTATATCATCTCAGGGTGACCAATCAAAAAATGCCAACTCAGCTCCGATTATGTAATCCTAATAACAGTTGCATTACCTACTTTTATAAATGCTCTCTGTGTAAGGTTTTAGGATTTCTTAGCATATTGACATGTTCCTATTTGTTTTTTCAGATACGCCTTGTTCTTGCATTAACAAAATGAATAGTTTTTCTACATATGAGAAGTCACTTTTGCGTTACAAAGGCGAAACTTGACTACCATAATAAGGAAAGCCTACAACCTGTATTTTGGCTGCAGAATACGAGATCAGGACAAGAGTTGGGCTCCACACATATGCTGCAATACATGTGCATCACATCTTACCCAGTGGTTGCATGGAAAGAGACAATCTATGCCTTTTGCAGCCCCAATGATCTAGAGAGCGCAAACCAATCACACTACCAATTACTATTTCTGCATGGTGCCCTCATTAGGAAAGGAGTTTCAAGGAAGAAGACGTGGACTTTACAGTATCCAAACATTCCATCTGCAATACACCAAGTATGATATACAGAAGAACTGTCGGTTTCAAAAGCATCAGGAAACATTTTCAGTCGCGTCAAGTGAGGAAGAAGAGGGCGCTTGTTGTCATGAAGCATCTACCTCTCACGATACAGACTTTCTGTCAGCAAACTCTACTGAACCACACCTTATAACACAAAGTGAACAGAGCGATCTTGTTACAGATTTGGATCTGCCCAGGAGTAAGGCTGAGCTCTTAGGTTCCAGGTTACAGCAGTTTAATGGAAGCTCTGAAGATAAGTAATAATCCAAAGGAATGGAGGTTCTTCATCAATTCACCCAAAACAAGCCTAAAAGCCGTCTTGCTGCATAATGACAATGCGCTACGTCCAATACCACTTGGTTATGACGTCCACATGAAAGAACCCTACAACAACATGAAACAGCTGTTGAGGTGCCTGAACTATGAACATTTGTGGCACCTCTGTGGGGACTTAATGGTGGTTGCCCTCTTACTTGGTCTCCAGTGTAGATACACCTAGTACTGCTGCTTTCTATGTGATGTGAGTGGGATAGTCGTTCAAGTGAATATCATTACAATATAAAAGTCTGAACTCTCCGACATTCACTTCAGCTAGGGAGCAAAAATGTCCTGTATCCAGCACTTGTTGACCCACATAAGATTTTGATACGACCATTGCATATCAATGGGCGTAATGAAGAACTTTATAAAGCAATGGATAAAATGAAAAAGCATTCAAGTATTTCATTGATAAATTTCTAAGGTTGAGAGAAGCAAAGATAAAGGAAGGAATCTTTGTTAGAGCTCAGACTTGTAAGCTTCTTCAAGATGAAGAGTTTCTCTGTTTGTAGCAGGGCAAACAAAAAGGCTGAATGGGTAGCATTCGGATTATTGGTAACTAATTTTTTGGAAAACTCAAGAGCAGATAGTTAGATTTGCATCTAGACTTTATCCCACCAAGCTGTGGAGCAGTGAGCGACAAGAACGGTGAGAGATATTGCGGCTATAGAGAAAAGATATCAATGAAAATGAAATCCATCAATGCTTGCAGATTACTGTTGGACAATTGTGAGATGATACGATGCAGGAGTACAAGAGACAAGCAAAAAAGAGTTGTCACTGAATAAGAACCATATTTTGTAGTGCAATTTCTGTGACTCTTTATAGTTCACAATAATGTTTTAGACATGTTTTAATTCATGGAATTGTTGCTAAGTTTCCTTTAAATAAAGATCAGAGAATTGGCATAACAAAATATTCTGCATCTTTATATTTGCAAAAGCAATAATGTTTCAATGTATTGAAACTTTATGCTAATTGTATGTGGCAGTAAAAGGAAAACTGGCATAGAAAAAAGAGGCAACTAAAAATTGTAATTGTCATATTTGAATTCAGGAGGTCAAAATCATTAAGAAATGGCTCATTTTATAAATGAACCAGACAACTTCTGAAAATATGTAGAACAGTGTAATCTGCTGCAAAGATAACTATAAGGCCCGGGTCAGGGCCGGTTTTAGGCAAAATGCGGCCCTAGGCAAAAGTTTAAAATGGGGCCCCAAATGCTAACATATTGCACATCACACAGAAGCATTTGTTGTATTTACATGCGCTGAGTTCAGGGCACTAAACGAGTGTGATCGACAATATTGAAGTCGTTCGACGCTTGTTTCCCGGCCTCTTTCCACCAACTGAGAAAGAATGATTGGATAGAACAATCACTATTAGATCAATCTGTCCCCATACAGTATCATGTTATCAGTTTACACTGGTGATGAGCTGCTGAGTGCTGAGAACAATGATTTTTGTTCCGGCATAAACAATCCAATCACTCGATGAATATGCAGCATTTTGCTTGTTTAGTATAACACACCCCATAGTCCTCCATATATTATAATGGGCACCACAGTCCTCCATATTGTAAAATGCACACCCCATAGTCCGCCATATAATATAATGTGCCCCATAGTCCTCCATATAGTATAATACACTCCCCATAGTCCTCCATATAGTATAATACATTCCTCATAGTCCTCCATATAGAATAATACACTGCTCAGTCCTCCATATAGTATAATACACTCCTTATAGTCCTCCATATATTAATATACACTGCTCAGGCCTCGATACAGTATAATGCAGCCCACATATAGTATAATGCAGCCACCCCACAGAATATAATGTAGCCCTCTGAGTATAATGCAGCAATGCCATACAATATAATGTAACCCCCCCATAGAATATAATGCAGCCCCTCCATAGAATATATGGTAGTTCACTCATAGAGTATAATGCAGCCGCCATAGAATATGATGTAGCCCTCCTCATATAGTATAATGCAGACCCCATAGAATATAATGTAGCCCCCTCAGAGTATAATGAAGCCCCCCATACAATATAATCTAGCCCCCCATAGAATATAATGCAGCCCCCATAGAATACAATGTAGCCTCCTCATATAGTATAATGTAGTCCCCTCATAGAGTATGATGCAATCACTCCTCATAGAATATAATACATTTAATACAGCCCCCTATAGAATATAATGTAGCCCCATAAGAGTATGATTCAGCCCTGCCTCATAGAATATAATACAGCCCCCCATAGAATATAATGTAGCCCCATAGAATATAATAGAGCCCACCTCACCATAAAATATAATGTAGCCCCATAAGAGTATGATACAATCCTCCGTCATAGAATATAATATGCTCCCCCCATAGAATATAATGTAGCCCCATAGAATATAATACGGCCCACCTCCCCATAAATTTTATAATGTAGCCCCATAGGAGTATGATGCAATCCTCCCTTATAGAATATAATACAGCTCCCCCATAGAATATAATGTAGCCCCCGTAGAATATAATATGGCCCACCTCCCTCATAGAATATAATGTAGCCCCTTAAGAGTATGATGCAGTCCTCCCTCATAGAATATAATATGTCCCCCATAGAATATAATATGGTCCACCTCCCTCATAGAATATAATACGCGCCCCCATAGAATATAATATGGCCCACCTCCCCATAGAACATGTACCTTCCCCAGTACTCACTAATATATGTAAAAAAAAAAAAAAAAATCCTCACCTCTTCTCGTGCCCCACGCTGCTCCCGGCTCCGGTCTCATCAGCTGCAGTCTGCCGGGCACACAGTGGGTGCGTGATGTGACGTCATTGCACACCCGCAGTGTCAGAGGCAGAGGAGAATGATGGGAGAGGGAGATTCATCTGACGCTCTCTCCTCCATCATTGCTTTGAACTGCATAGTTCAATGCGGCGGGGGGAGTCAGCACTGGCGGGGGGGGGAGTCGGCGCTGGCGGCAGGCAACACTTGCGAGTGTTTAGGCCGGGGTCACACTTGTGAGTGCAATGCGAGAAACTCGCGCGAGTCTCTCGCCTCAATACCTGGCACTGCCGCTGGCACTCGGGTGCGGAGTGTGCGGCAGCATGTATTTCTATGCAGCTGAAAGCTCCGGTCCGAGTGCAGGCGGCAGTGCCAGGTATTGAGGCGAGAGACTCGCGCGAGTTTCTCGCATTGCACTCACAAGTGTGACCCCGGCCTAAATGTGAAGATTTTTCCCACGATAGAGCAGCCATACTGATGTTCCACAGAACTGGTAATATTTACATATGTAACCATTAGTTTAGTAGGACATACTTTGCATTTACATGGCCCAATGCACTTGATTCCAAGTAAAGTTCTCCCCCAATTGTTTAGCAATAGAGGGGCCTCTTGTTAGTGATCATCACATGTTGCATAACTGCAGCTTTTTTTTTTCTGCATCAAGAACCAGAGTGTTAGCAGGAAAAATGCTGCATATAGTCACATTTTTGCATACGTTATTATGCAATGTTTATGTTTGTATGTTACATTCGTAAATACGTGTGGAAAAAAAAGCTGTGTGTGTATGAGATTTCAGAAATCTCAATGATTATGTTGGTACTGTAAAACGCTGTTATTTTACGCACTAAATGAGCTGCAAAAACATCACATGTCAACATGTGATGACCTAGGATGGGATAGATTGATATCAGATCGGTGGGAGTCCGATACCCGGCAACCCACCAATCAGCTATCACCTCCTACAGCAAAAAGATGTAAACATTGAATGAAGAGTAACAGCGCCATATATGGTTTAGTGGCCATTGCCAGGTATTGCAGATCAGCTCCTATTAAAACAGGGAAATTGATAAACGTACATGTGGTGGATCTGTTGACTGCCTTGATGAGTGTTTTTTTTTTTTTTAAATAATTGCATTCTCCACATTATAACAATTCGACATGCCCTTTTGCAAATGGTTTAATGTTGTGCTGTTCTTCTGTTATTACTCCTAGAATTTTATGACTATAATGACAGCCGGTTGTCAGCAGTTAGGGGGTGTTCCTCTACACAGTCACGTTGTCCAATCATTGCTGACATTATCCGACTGTGTAGCGACACGCCCCTTTGACAAGAGAAATGGTACCACCCAGATGTAATTTAACCATAAATTTCTACTAGAACTAACAGAGGAACTGCATAATAATGTAGAGTTGTAAAAAAAGATGATCTAGAAATTTAATATAGGAAATGCAAAAAAAAGCTGTGAAGTCCTCTTTCTAGATGACCTTTTGTATCTCCTGACAATGCTGTTTTAGCAAATACTTAATATAATAGAACAATTGTGATTTTTTGGGGGGTTTCTAAGACCTCTGCATTGTGACGTTCCTCGGTTATCAGTCCTCGAAATACATAAATTAATTAACAATTGGGTGTTACTAGTTGACTTGTGTGTCTGTTCACCGTCTGCCACTGTCCAATCAGTGCTAACACTCTAGTTATATAGAGATCCGCTCCTTTCCTAAGCAAAATAGTAACATCCAGTAGTAAATGTATTCATAAATTTCTAGGAAAAAATAAATGAGATTCCGCACAATGCGAAGCTCTAAAAAAACATGATCCATAATTCAGGAAAACAAGTATTTCCTGATGGCAGGAGAGACGTCGGGTCCTTGGATGCAACAGTTTTCTTCATGCCTACCTTCCATTTTTCATGTCATGTGCTGTTTTATCAGGATCCCCAGAATGTGACGTAATGCAGAAAATGATGAATGTTATTATCAATGATATTATTTATTCTATCAATAAATATAATAATAAATCACTGTGAAAAGATCAATATGTTCTTTATTCTCTATCACGTAACGGATTTCTATCAGATGAATTCTACATATATACAATGCTAAGAAAAAAATGTAAATTAATCCAAAATGTATTATCCAAGCAGCAAAGAAAAATAGGGAGAATCTGGCAAATGTGCAATAGTCTAGACAAGTGCGCTGTGATATGCAACCTCTAAGGTGAAGGACAGAGCACGGTGTGTGGCAGCGCAGAGCCGGCACACGTATGGCGCTGTATGGTGTGAACTGGAGGCTATACAGGCAGCAGTGTCAGTCATCATGCAGCGTAATCTGGTGTGCTACCAATCTCTTCCCTTGCAGGATGACATCACATTTTAAGTTACACTGATGACATTTTGGTTTTACAATGACACTAAAAAAAATAATAATTTTGAACATTTCTTGCATTTAAAGGGACATGGAAAATAAGCAGAGATGCTGGTGGCTGGAGAAGAGGTCATTGATTGATGCAGTAATGCAGACAACAATGTGTTCCTCTCAATCCCAGGCCAGGGAGACATGAGATATGGCAGAAGTGTGGGGCACTGACTTGGCAGATGATGTGCAATGAAATCCACTGTACACAAGGTTCTCAGGTGACTGCTCTCAGCAGACAATGCTGGCTCTGTTCCTGTTCACACCTGTCTGCTGGAGGAGCAACCTGCAAGCCAAAGAGCAAATGGAACAGGTTGCAGACAGAGGAGAGGAAAGCTACTCCATGAAGGAGGAGATGAAGGAGAAGTCTTACCTACTCTATGTAGGGGAGTCCTGCACTGACTGCTCATCCATCAGCAGAGGCACCTCTGTGCTGTGCCGGCGAGGAGGAGAGCAGCACCATTCCTCCTGGGTCCATGCTGCTGCCTGGCAAGGGGCACGTACTGCAGCCCCCTGCCCATGTCACACATCAGCCCCTCTCCCTGAGCTCGGGCCAGCTTCACCATG
This sequence comes from Oophaga pumilio, assembly GCA_009801035.1. Lineage (NCBI taxonomy): Eukaryota > Metazoa > Chordata > Amphibia > Anura > Dendrobatidae > Oophaga > Oophaga pumilio. The sequence continues at coordinate 27,778 of VIAB01000259.1, forward strand.
TCGCAATGTAACGTGCCCCTTGTTGTCCTTGGCTGCTCAGGAGACTGCTCTGCACTTTGCTCGTAATCCAATGCTACAAGGAGCGATGCTGGCAGCTCAGCCCATACTACAGGACGGAGCATCTGCTGCCACTGACAGGGAGGAAGGAGGGAGGGGAGGAAGGCGCAGCCGAGGAATGCAGATCCAGGGGTTCCTGCAGCCTGCTCCAGCAGAGGAGGGAGGAGACGGAGGCAGTGTCAGCGAGCTCAGGCCGCCTCCTTCCTAAGAAGGGGGGCAGGGGACACCTGCACAGAGTAGATAGCGCCAGGGCCCCCCAGCAGTCATGGAGAGAGGGCATTATTCTCCTCTTCAGTGCAGGCTGCTTTATCTGACAGGTACTCAGCATCCTGCTGCTGCTGCTG